>CM054814.1:19872538-19996581 GCA_028984105.1 Lavandula angustifolia
TCCCAATGAGTTTTTCCCGGGCAAGGTTTTAACGAGGCTAAGCTTTCTTTTAGGAATGGTCAATCAAGGGGGAGTGTTGTAAATATATTTTATATATATACTTACCATATATTGTGATGACCATGTAAACCCTAAAAGTCCTACGAGCCCATCTTGTACTCTATAAATGAGGTCTCCACCCTCATAATAATATACATCTATTTTCCGTTCTCTCTTTTTGTTCTCTACTTTCTCTTTAGTTTATAACATTTTTCCAATTTTAAGCAAAAAAAATATTTATTATAAGTAGCCACCATAAACTAAAAATAAGTGATGAAAGTCTATAAAATCCTAAATTAGGACTTGGGGATTAAACCCTCCGTCTCATTGATAATGACCCTTTAGCTTTCCGGTACGAGAATTAATTAAGAAAATATAATAAAGGATAAAGTAAGAGAAAGAAGATAAGTGAGATAGTTAGAGGTCGGATTATAAAGTATGGTAGAGAAATGATAAAATATGAGAAAAAATAAAGTGATTTATTTTTCTTTTTTGGAAAGAGTTAATTCAAATGAGACAATTCAAAAAGGAAAAATACTCATTATTAATCTCACGGATATTTTTTTAGTTCAAAATACAAGAGAATAAAAGTGATTATCCGCGGTATTATTTTTAGTTTTGTTAGATGACAATGGAGTAGATATAAGACTCCTCTATTATTTAAATTAATAGTTGCCGCACTATTGTAAAATAAAATAATTTAAAATTCGTGCTTTCTTTCTTGAAATAGAAAATCCATAAATAACTATAGTTGAGTGATGATGCAAAAACTGCACCCAATGTAGTGGTCTTCCAGGTAATATACCGAAACTAAAAGGACGCACATGCAAAATAGCGCTATATTTCCTACAAACACTTTACGGTCTTTACTCCGACCATCCAACACAGGCGCCCTCTCAACCCAAGCCCAAGAGGTAACTCTCTCTTTCTCAGACGGTATTTCCTTTTCTCCATCCAATTCATGTTTCTTTCAAAGATTCTCCCCGCGCTTGAATGTTTCAGCTGTTTTTTGAAAATTAATTAGTGAATTTGGTCAAAATTATTTCGCTCTGCATGACGCAGGAAGCAGTTTCGGAGAAGCTTGCCCAGATACGGTTTGTTTTCTGAAATGTTTATATGACTCAAGCTGCTGGTGTTATCAACAGCAACAATTGTGTTGCATTTTTTGTGTTTTGAAACGATTTATGGTTTCTGAGAGTAATTAGGAGAATTAGTTGTTCTTGCGAGCTTCTCTCCGTAAGTTAAAGACAACATTTTTGAGTTGGTTGAAAGGTCTGAGTGTTGTTTTGGGGTTAAATGGAGCAAGATTTGGGTTCTAATTCAAACGGTCCTACTGAGATTGATAAATCTAGGGTTTTAGATCTGAGGCCATTGCGATGTTTTGTCCCGGAGTTTTCCCAAATGCACCAGGAATGTCTTCTGTTGCAACTCCCCAACCCACACCCTTTACATGTGTGGGGCCCTCCGGCCCCTTTCCGCCCGAGTCCAACCATTTTTCCCTTTTCTGGGTAACGGCACTCAGCAACCCATACCAGCTCCCGTCCCTTTGAATTCATTTAGGAACCCTACACCACTGGCCAATGGGAGCACCGGTCGGCGTAAGAGGGGTCCCAAAGGAAGTGCAAGGGGGCCTATAGTTATAGAGGATGATGGATACAGTGATTCACAGAATCAAAGTGATCAGTATGGGAGTGGGGTTAATGTTGCCAGTAGTTCACGGAAGAAAAGGGTCGCTCATGGAGAAGTGCTGAGAACGGTGAAGAACTCATGGTTCAATCGCTAGTCGACAGCTTCATGGCATCATTCAAGCTGAGTAATTTTGACGAGTTCAGAAGCTCTAATAGTGAAAAGGACACCGTGTGACCATACTCTTGGTCTTTAATTTGATATGGCGGAGGGTTGCCCAGATTGAAGAAGCCAATGGTTTTCCTAAACGTTCGGACCTGAAAACTGGTGCGATTCTGATGAGCAAAGGAGTCAGAGCAAACCACCCGAAGATAATGGGTAGTCTTCCTGGGGTTGAAGTTGGTGATATATTTTCCTTTAGAATGGAGCTATGCATTCTGGGGGTACATACTCCAAGTATGGCAGGCATAGATTATATAACCATGAAACACTCCATGGATGAAGAGCCTATGGCTATCAGCATTGTTTCATCTGAAGAGTATGATGTTGGTGGAGATGATACAGATGTGTTGGTTTACTCTGGTCAGGGGCGGAGCAAAGGGGAAAGATGGAAAAATGTCTGATCAGAAGTTAGAAAGGGGAAATCTGGCTCTCGAGAAGAGTCTGCACCGTGGAAATGATGTAAGAGTCATAAGAGGTATTAAAGATACAATCGGTGTAACTGGTAAGACCTACGTTTATGATGGCTTGTACAAAATCAAGGAGTCATGGACAGAACAAAATAAATTTGGATGCATTGTGTATAAGTATAAGCTGGTCAGGAATCCTGGGCAGCCTGCAGCTTTTTCACTATGGAAATCGATTCAGCAGTGGAAGGATGGAACTGCAACCCCGCCTGGTATTATCCTTCCTGATCTGACTTCAGGTGCTGAAGCTCAGGCTGTCACTCTTGTGAATGATGTTGATGGTGAAAAGGGACCTGCCCATTTCACATATATTCCAAATCTCAACTACACAAAACCTTTTCACGCTACTAAACCTTCCCCGGGTTGTCATTGCTTGGGTGGATGTCAACCAGCTGATACCAACTGCCCTTGCAATCAGAAAATGAGGGTCTTATCCCTTATTCTTCAAATGGGATTCTACTGGCTACTAAAAATTTGATACATGAATGTGGGCAGGCATGTGCATCTCCACCAAACTGCCGGAACCGAATGTCTCAGGCAGGTGTGAAGGTCCATCTAGAAGTGTTTAAAACAAAGAACAGAGGTTGGGGGCTTAGGTCTTGGGGATCCTATTCGAGCGGGAGGATTCGTGCTGTGAGTATGCAGGGGATGTAGTTAAAGAATTTACTGAAAGTGATCTTGTGAATGAAAAGGATGGTAATTATATTTTCGATGCTACCCGTTACTATGAGCCCTTAGAAGCTGTATGTGATGATTCGGCTGGTTTTCAGAAATCTCCACATCCTCTTTGCATAAACGCAAAACACAAGGGAAATGTAGCCCGCTTCATGAATCATAGTTGTTCACCTAATGTGATCTGGCATCCGGTTTTACGTGATGCTAATAATGATTCATATCTGCATATTGCTTTCTTCACTACCGGACACATTCCTCCCATGCAAGAGCTGACCTATGACTATGGGATTGTTTTGCCTGAAAAGGGAGGAGACAAAGGGAAGAAGAAGTGCTTATGTGGATCTGCAAAGTGCAGGGGTTACTTTTATTGATGATGCCATGTTTGGTAGCTGGTAAATTTTCTGGAGCTTAGAAGAATTATGCCAGGTTAGTCAAGATTAGGTCTTTTTTATAGATATGAATTATGAATCTCATGCCTATTTACACATATTTCCATTCTCTATCAGAATTAATTATTACCTACCCTTTTCAGGGTATGATGGAATGAATCAGGCTCTCTTGGTGAAGGATATGGACAACAATCTTAGGTTATATAATTTGCTTAGTTTGTAATAGAATTTTAGTTTCTAGCTTCGATGAGGCAGAGCTCTTTAGTTTTCTGTCGTTTGTTGTAGTCTTGCATTGCTAGTATCAGGAGGATCGATCTTTTGTAAAACTCGCCTCCCGCCTCTGTAGTTAAGTTAGGAAAGCAGCTCCTTGTATTGTGGATTATGAATCTAGATTCTTGTTTTGATCATGTTATTGGATTTGGATTGTGGATTATGACTCAAGATTCTTGTTTTGACGTGTTCTTGGATTTGGATCCTTTATCTAGAACTGCCATAATTCTTCTTCAATCAGTATATGTGGGTGGAATTTGATGTATTCGCTAAATTCAAATAACAGATTTATTGTGTGTATAGTGAAAAAGCCCGACAAATAAGGAGAACATGAAAACCAACCGTTGCAACTTCCGAGAATAGTGAGATTGGTAAGAGAGCAAAGAGAAATGGCGAGGAAATTCATTTGCGTTTTGAGAGAGGGATGTAGTGCAGGGGGCCAGTGGCTAATGGTGAGGCAAAAATAACCCAAAAAACCAAAATAAAAACGGGAACTTTTTTCCATCCTATCCATGTCTCCTCCAACTGCTGGCCCATCTGAGAAATCTTGGTTTTCCCTTACCCATTTTAGGGCAATTTTGTTTTGTTTGTAGAAATTATTGAGGGAAAAACTAAAGAAAATTAATTGATAGGGGGAATTTAGGTGACCAATTTTCCCCGATGGGTGGGCAAAAGTTTCCAGATTTTGCTCCACCCTCTAAATGCATTGATCGTCCCTCAGCGAAAACTAGGCTTTACAAAATTTGGAGGGGACGCAATGTAAAAATCTCTCTCCCATTTTTCTTTACCTTTTGAATATTGTTGTCATATTACGATTTTTGTTGCTATTGCAGAATCAGGGTTTCAAGTAATGGTATAATCTCCTTGACATATCACAATCTATGAAGCATGAACTCACTTTGTTCAAATTTTTCAGAAATTTTTGTTTGGCGGGAGATTGGTCTTCGGTCCAGATGCTGGATCAGTTATTTTATCAACGATCCTCATTGGCGGTCCTGCATTAACATTCTGTATCAAGATGCTTATGAGGATTTCGGAGTTTGATTTCTTGTATGGGCGCATCGTGTTGCCGCTGGGGTTTCTTCTCACATTTTTGGTGGGGAAACATATTTTGCATTTCTAAGGGCAAGGGTGATGTTATCATGTTAGTATGAGATATATCACTCATTAAATTGGCCCTTTTTGCAGGATTTGAGCTTCCTCTACATGACATCTGCCAGAGATCCTGGGATAGTTCCTCGGTGCAACCGGCCACCAGTCGACTGTGAAGTAGAGTCTGTTAGATCCATGGATTGGGCCAGCTGTGGAACTCCTTCGTTCAAGATACCACGAACAAAGGATGTTCTTGTGAATGGCCACACAGTTAAAGTCAAGTTTTGCGATACGTGTTTGTTGTACCGTCCACCACGTGCATCTCATTGCTCCATCTGCAACAACTGCGTCCAGAGGTTTGATCACCACTGTCCATGGGTGGGCCAGTGCATTGGAGTTGTAAGTCTTTCAATCAAATCCTGTTCTTATGGATGCTCAATCTTGCTAACAGTTTAATAGTAGTGAATATGAACCATATGATGAAATGAAACCATTTACTAGAATGGGGGCCTTTCTTTGCGAGAGTTTTGAATACAATGTTCCCATATCCTTCTCAAACAACCTCTTTCTAATTCTCACTGCTTTATCATATAATAGAAGTGAATAAACATCAAGAATTTGCCACAGATTTTGTCCCTTTTTTTTTAGGGTAAACATTTACTTAATTACATGCCTTCTTTCTTGATTTGGTGCAGCGAAACTACAGGACTTTCTTCCTGTTTGTGACAACATCAACAATATTATGTGCATACGTCTTCACATTTTCTTTGTTGAACCTCCTTAAAGAACCAGGCTCCTTGTGGCTAGCCATGTCAAAGGATGCTGTATCAGTCTCTCTAATAGTTTACTGCTTCATTTCGGTTTGGTTCGTTGGTGGCCTCAGCGTCTTCCATTCCTACCTTGTATCAACCAACCAGGTTTGCAACCTTTTCAAAGGCTTTCAACAATGCAAATATGATGAATGGAATCAGTTTCATTGCTTTGAAAAGGCCTACTTAGCTTCTTACAACATGTGTCTGAAATCTGAACTGTTCTTGAAATGCTACTTGTCTGAATGAATGCAACATTTGAACAGACGACATATGAGAACTTCAGGTACCGTTATGATAGGAAGGAAAATCCATACAACCGAGGAATATTCAAGAACATCAAGGAAATATTTCTCTCCAAGCCAGTACCTTCTCAGATCAACTTCCGGGAATGGGTGATTGAAGAAGATTTCTATGTACATTCCATATCTAGGAGATTCAACCCAGACTTTATCAAGTCAAATGGAAAGATAGACTTAGAACTCGGTTCCGTTGGCAAGGATGGCAAGCCCCTCCCAGGTATTCTGCGCAATTTGGACTACACTGGAATCGACGACAGCATCAAGAGTGGCAAAGGAGGGAAAGGAAATCTTGACCCTTATTTCCTTCCTCCTGATCAAGAAGACAGATATACTAGCACTGATAGTTTCACCAAGGATGATCTGTCTGATTTTAGCTCTCAGAGAACTTCCTCCGCAGTTTATCAGAGATAAGGTAATATTTACCACTAATGCCTCTAAGTTGCAGTTTCATCACTGTGAGTTATTTTTGCATCATTGTTTTGTGGCTGAATGCGATTTTTTTTGTTCATGAAGGTGGAATTCTTGATCAGAGAACATCCTGTGCAGAGATAGGGTACTACTTACTAACTAATGTTTGATAAAACTATACTAGATTTGAGTTCTATGTTCCAGTTTCAGCTGCAGAATGCAAAAGTTGTTTTTTTTGCTGGACTTTTTGTAGTATGAAGGTTGAATGATTTTCAAGAATGTATATGGTTTCCTCTGTTATGTATAGATTTTTCAGTTTTCGTTGCGGCTCTTCCTTTATGAGATTTATATTAGGACTTAGTTTTCTCATTTGTCAGCAGGAAAGAGATTAATTATGCAGTTTATAGACCTTTTTTATTTTTCTACCGTGCTTGAATTTTGTTTTGTTACTTGTATTATCGTGCATGCATTGAGTCGTGAAACCAAGAACCCATTATTCCAATTTTCATTTATGTGTGTGTATATTATATTATATACTTCGGGATTCGGGAATGGCAGGTACTAGTTATAGTTATGATAATATTTTTGTTATGTGTCAAAATGTGACAGATATTTACTGTATATTAATAAATTCAACAACATCGTGCTTATCTGGTCAGGTTCTATTTGTTGATTTAGCAATGAATACCAATAATTTAGAATCAAGAATTTGGTAAATGATTAATACAACGTGGCACACCTAATTCTTCTAAAAGATTGCTATACGAAAGATTGATTAGCAGATAATTTAAATAAATGAAAAAAAAAATCTATTTTAGTTCTATATTATGTTCCCTGTTTCGTTTTTGTTATGTAAAATTGTTGTCTGTTTTTGATTTAGTCCTTAAAAACTGTACTCCGAATTTTTATTTTTTATTTTTTTCCATTGTTTAATTTACTGATGATGTATTGTGTTACTAGTAAATTGAAAAAAAATATCAGTAACACAATGTCATATACATATTATTACACTCAATTAAAAATAAAAAAATAAAGATTTCCATATTATATAATAAAAAACACACAAAATAACATTACACTACTGATTACATGACCAAAACTAAAATTTTCTCCAATCAATATAAGACCAAGTGGATATTCTCTCTCCCTAATATTCCTATCTTGATTCTAATTACTGTATGTCAACTTACCGAAATAAAGATACTAATATTAAAAATTGAACTTTTTCCTCGAAGACATAGTCAAATATTAGTATTCTTGAGATATTATATTATAAGACATATATAGTAGGGATATTGGAAAAAAGAATTGAGAGAAAAATAGGAGTCCGAATGCTGTGCCAGCACGTTCAGTTAAGTGCAACAACTAATTGAGTAATTGGTATGCATTAGTGCATATATGTTATTATGCCATAATTTCTTTGTGGAAAAATGCTGAATATACATAATTAGTAATTACAGCACATGAAGTTGATAGATAATTGCTCATTATTTCCTAATAATAAAAATTCAAATGTTAAGTTGTACGGATTAAAAGTATATACTTCTTAAAAGTTACTGCAGTAATTGTTATTAGTAAGGGAACCGACAATCATACACGGTAATTAGATAGGATCTCTCTTTCTCTCTCGGACTCTCCTTTTTTAAAACCAAAAATTGAGATGATTAATATCTATAATAACCAAATAGTTATGTAGAATCTTTAATTTTGAAAATGCCTGTAACAGAATTTTAGACGAGCTTATTTGCGTATTATTAGCAGTAATATTAATTATTCTAATTATTAGTTTTAATGGTCATTTAGTTTTCGTACCATTTATGTCTATGACAATTTAGAAAGAACAATCAAGTATTTATGATTACAATAACATTTAATTAAACGTTCTTTGAACTTAGTCAAACAATATACAACAATTAAAATAAATAGATAATCAGTATAATTTTTTTTAAGTTCTAGAAAAAGGAAAAACAAATCAATTTTTGCGTACTTCTTTAAATTTTTATTTATTTTTTGGAAAAAACAAGTAATAGAAAGTTGAATGCAGAGAATTCAGTTTTATCTTTTACGAAATAATAAAGTAACGGAAACAGACAAAGAGACGAACAAATATTCGTCCTAAGAAAATCCGTCTCGAAAGGGCAAATGGCAGCTGTTTCTTGATCACCCCATTTGCACCATTTCATACTTGTCTATATCTCTCTATCTTCCCCCTTTAATTCTTTCTCTACACAAACCCCCCGTCTCACGATTAATTCTTAAAATCTCATAAACTATGAATGCATGTATGCTTGTGCATGCATAGTCAGGAATGATGAAAAGGCGCGGTCTTTGAGATTTTTGATGGCATTTCCTTTGTGGGCTTTTGTTAAGGAACAAAAGAGTGGATGAAATTGTTGAAATTTGAGAGCAGAATTTGAATTGGGTTTTGGGTTTTCTTTGTTTCCTCGTCTCGATGGACCTAGGAAAACCCGAACCTAAGAGGCTTTATCAAGTTTGGAGAGGAAGTAATGTAAGCCCCTTTTCAATTCTTTTGATTGTTTGGATATGAATGAGGAGCATTTGCTGATTTGATGTTTCTCTTAACAAATTAAACTGTGTGTTTGTTTATGGCGGTGTGAAGATTTTCCCACATGTTTAGAATGTAGTCAATAAGTCTTCTTGCTTCTCTTAAAATATGTACGAATGTTTTTTTGCTTCAATTGTAAATGTATTTAGGTTGTTTACAGCATGTATCAGTCTGTAATTAGTTTGTTAGTGGATTTATGTCTTCTCATGCATTGGCTTTATAATTTTCATGCTTGCAAGTCAAACTTCGTATTAGGAATTCCAAGCTTTTCTGTTGTATATGTATTTTATCTCTAGTAAACTAAGAAATCAATGGATATTGTGTTCAATGAGGGTCTATGCATTTATTTTCGTGTCTATACTTTATCTTCTGTTATCTATTTAGATTTAGCTGATTCTTGACATTCCTTTCTATGGCACAATATAACCTTGGCTTCTATTTTGTTGTTTTTGATGTTGTAGAGATTCTTCTTTGGAGGAAGACTGGTCTTTGGCCCAGAGGTGGCTTCTTTGTTTTTATCCACATTCCTAATTGCAGGTCCGGCTATTGCGTTTTGTATAAAGATTTTATTTATCACCAGAAACCGGCTCAGAGAAAATAAAAATGCCGTCCCTTGGTTTGTTGTACTCATTGTGGCTATAGTGCTGACCATGTTGGTAAGCAGTCCTACAGTTATCCTTATTCCTTGCTGAACTGTACTTTACCCAATAAGTGCTAATTTTTGTACTTATGTCAACTAAAAGTTTGAGATGTTACTTCTGTGGGGGAAGACCGAATAACAATCAAAATGGTAGGGGTGAATTAGCATTTGGAAGTGGCTCTGCATAAAACATGATTACTAGATATATGGAGTTACTGGTCCACTCTTTGTGCATTCTTTCGACAATCCTAACACAAACTCATGGTGCATCTATCTTATAGGTTCTAGTGATTTGCATGTTCCACCACGAGAAATGTTCCTTTCTTCTCTGTGGTTATTTATTTCGTCCCGGTTTGCTTATCAGTGTTACTGAATACTTTTTCACCATTAGGCGTCAAGTAGTATCATGATTTAAAGTTTTGCCGTGAGTTAAGACTCACTAAGCAGCAAAAGGATTCCAGAATGATTTTTCTTTCTTCTTTAGGGACATATCTGAGTATTCAAATGAAGTTCTGTAAAACAGATTATGTAACATGAACGGTTTTACTGTTTCCTACTTTTGCAGGATATATTCTTTCTCTTCCTCACGTCGAGTAGAGACCCTGGGATTGTCCCTAGGAACAGAAAACCTCCTGAATGTGATGAAACAATTGCAATAAACACTCCTTCAATGGAGTGGGTCAATGGTAGAACTCCGCATTTGAAGCTTCCAAGAACGAAGGATATTATTGTAAATGGACACACTGTCAAAGTCAAATTTTGTGACACCTGTTTGCTCTACCGCCCTCCTCGTGCATCTCACTGCTCCATTTGCAACAACTGCGTTCAGAGATTTGATCATCATTGTCCATGGGTTGGTCAATGCATTGGTATAGTGAGTGTTCTCTCGTGTTTAGTACCATCCTATTCGTTTGTTGTACAGTTTGTAATTTGAAATTGAGAATACTGATTGAGGAAGACTCTTATCTTTAACACTTTCAGACGTTTAATGTTTCTTGTCAAACTGATATGGTCATCTTTTCCTATATGTGCAGCGTAATTACAGATTCTTCTACATGTTCATATCAACGTCAACGCTCATGTGCATATTCATTTCCGTTGTCTCATGGTACAATATTATCACCAGGAAAGGCACTGTATGGAAAGCCATATCATCCGATTATTTGTCGGATATTCTCATCGTGTACTGCTTCATTGCTATTTGGTTTGTGGGCGGCCTAACGGTTTTCCATTTCTACTTAATCAGCACCAACCAGGTAGTCTATCCCCATCAATTCATTCCGTATCCTTATACCTTATTCATTTCAAGCATCAATTATGAACCTTTTCTGTATCTTTCATGTTCAAGATTATTCAGTATAGAAAATTACGAGCTATCAATCTTCTGATTACAATGGATAAATATTTTGCAAATATATGATGAATCTCTATGCTATATGCTTGATGCAGACAACATACGAGAACTTCAGGTATCGATATGACAAAAAGGAGAATCCCTACAACAGAGGGATGATTAGCAACTTTAAAGAAGTCTTCTTCTCTAAAATCCCACCTTCTATGAATGATTTCCGGGCGTTTGTCGAGGAAGATGAGGTTATGATCATGGAGCCCAACGGTCAGAATCTCATGGGAGGTGTCACGAGCTCGAAAGAGAAAATAGATATGGGAACAGGCGCGAGCTTTGTTGACAGCAACGGCAATGTGATACCTGATCTTTTACGTAATATTGAATGTGATGGCATTGAGGAAAACATAAAACACAAGGAAGGGAGTGAAAGATACGATTCTAGCCCGTTTATTCTTCCTCCCGAGCAAGACTTGATAGAAGCGACAAATAGCTTAGCCATTGAAGCTGAGGCCAACCCAGAGCACAAATGTGATGCCACAATATGTGAACAAGATAAAGAGTAGAATGCAGGTAACCTTTGCTGTTGCATCTTCATTTTGTGCTATTGTATTCAATGTTGTGATTATTAATACTCATCATATGATATTTTCTTTTTTGCATGAAGACGCAGAGGAATTCTTTCATGTTTCTAAGTTGTGAAAATTACTACTGATTATATGATTTTTCTCATGTAGATGCAGAAGAATTCATTAGACGGTACAACAACAGCACAAAGAATGTTGTTGAGAGTAATCTTGCAATAGAATGAGGGGAGAATCATATGTAAAAAGCTATTATGCTTTAGCTCTTGAACAAGGGTTAATGTTTTTGGTGTTGCTCTGGTCTAAATATGAAGAAAGCGCTTCAATGTTGTGTATGTAAACATATGTGTGTGCTAACATATGTTCTTTTAAGAGGTGGTTGATTTAATATTACTAATCTCATTATGCATAATGCACTACTATATCTTTGAATTTTGGTTCTATTATGATCCATTTGTGTATTTACCACAACTTCAGAGTTAAATTAATACCACTTCAGAGTTAAGACTGGCTAGAAAGTGTAAAATTATAAACGAAGCATGAGCCAATTTTAATTGATCATAAACAAGAACACATGTAGGGAAAAACAACAGAAAAAGAGAAATAGTATTAGATTGCAATGAAATAAGAGCTACACTGCTCATTAGCTATCGCCTTCGCCGTCATAAAAACGTTGATTCCCAATAAACAAACTCGTTAACCTAGATGTTATAGGTGATATAATCACCACGTACCTCAATAAATTTTAAACCGATAACCTTCGGCCACATGCTAAACACGTTAACCATCAAGGGAATACAAACTCATTATTTCTTAATATGGAGCATTATCTAAACCCTTCACCAAATCACGACTTCAGACTTCCTACACCATTCCTAATGTTAAATTCCCAACTTCCCCCGGGACCCATACCTTTTTTTTCTATACTTGTCGCCCACATAAAAAAGTAAACAAGTCTCCTCACTTGCAGTCACTGTTATCACTATCCAAACTCCAAAGCTTTATCTCTCTTTGTGTTGTTTTCCTAAATATCTAGATCTGCTGAGCTCTCAGGTATATATATACATACGTTTTTCTCCAATTAACAACTTTAATTAGGTGTATTTATATTTTCATTTTAAAATTTGCATTTTTTTACGAGGGAAATCTGCAATCGGTTTTCTCTACATTGTTTGATTTGTGTTTCTTAATTATTACAAAAATTGAAGCTTATTAGCATGCATTAGCCTTTGCTAGATATTCCTCCTCCTCTATAATTCAACCTTTACTTATTATTAGGTTTTAACATATATTAACTTAGTTAAGCATTTGAAAATAAAATGTCTAGCCATTTTTGAGTACGAAAAACGTTTATAACTTCCTATTATATAATTCACTTTGGTGACCCTTAGATTAAGAATTACATCTGGAAAAATGAGTTATTGAACTCAAGACATAAATAAATCTCGAACATTCGCAAATTGATACAAGTGTAAATGTAGATACATAAAAGGGAATGAATTATGTAGAAAAGCTCTTCATATCATATATTTGTACTTAATTAATCTCAAATATTAATTTGTGCTTCTATTTTTAACTCTTCAAAGGTATAGGTTTTGAATTTTGTTCAGTACAGTAAATTAATTAAACGTATGATACAATTTTTATATTAACTCAACTTCTTATTTTTTTTCTAAAAAAACCTAGGCATCCTTTTGACTCTTGTCAGTTTGAAGTTCAATACTTTATCGTCGATTATTTTTTAACATAAATAGAAGATTGTTCCTGAGCATTTATACTTCAATTAATTAGAGATAATACAACTGTTGTTTTCTTTCGTGTCTCTGATTTATTTATAGCAATATTACATACTGTTTTCCCGAAATAGATACTTCACAGTTATGATCAGTATCCTCTTATTCATGTGGGTATTCATACTTGTCACCCTTTCGATAACAGGTGTTGTAGGGAATGGCAGAACTCGCGGCAAGTTTTCTGGGACCAGTTATTGAAGTAGTGAAATGCATTGTGGTTCCAATCAAACGCCAGTTTAATTATCTGTGTTGCTTCAAGGACAATATTCAGAACCTAAAAGACGAAGCTGAAAAGCTAGATCGTGCAAACAAAGGGCTGCAGTTGCAAGTTAACATAGCAAAAGATAATCTACAAGTTATCGTTCATGAAGTGGAGACTTGGTTAACCTAGTAGATCTATTTACCAAGAGTTTGCCTCGAGATCAAATGTATAAACTGCTAGAGGGAATGAGAGTCAAATCTACAACTTAAGACAATTATAGTAGTAACCCAACCTTGTAGAGTGGAGATCCCATGAACTTAGTTCAATGGAAAAACTAAACTATGAGAGTCTGTTTGTGTAACAACACTCGACAAAGTTATTCCTTGAAAACCTGTTATGTTGTGAGGTTAAGTCATAGACTTTTAATGATTCTTGGATACCTCGAGAAGGTGGAGTATGACAGGATACTCGTATAAGAATCACTTTACATAAGAAGTGAGAGCCACTTCTATTTAATACTTATGAATCTAAATAGGTTATCTATGCCCAGAAACGGACACAAACGTGAGAACGGACGAGTTGAGACTTTATAGTGTTAGTATTATTATCTCGGTATGGAGGAATAGTTTAAAACCTTGTGTTCACTAGTCCGCCGGTATACTCGATAGCACTAACTAAGGATGGTTCAAAGTCACAAGCCACCTACCCTGATGCTTTATTGTCTTTTGAGGACTAAGCTTATTGTCTGCATGCATGTATTTGAGTTATTTCCACTCATGTAGGGGATTGTTAGAAAATCTGCACTTAAATGCAGTCTAGAGGAGTTGCACAACGTCTTTGACCACAATTTCGAGCACCTAGAGATGTTAGTTTTACGAATAATTAAACTATACAACATTAAACTAAAACTCGAGTTGATGATTGTAGTATGTTCAGTTTCTCATTTTCGATTTTCGGTGAGTGAAAAATAGCTACTTGAAGTTGAGTGCGTAACTTCCTATGAACTTGTCTATCGAGCTTGTTCGGTGGGCTTTCTTAGCAGGCCTTAGGACGAGATTGTGCCTTGTTTTACTACAATATAATATATGGTGCTATATACTCCCTCCGTCCCACAATTCTTGTCCCTTATTCCTTTTTGGGACGTCCCACAATTCTTGTCCCTTTACCTAAAATGACAAATTATTACACACACTTTATTTAAGGGTCCCATCATCTTACTCACAACCAACTACTCTCCTAAATTCCCGTGCCCAAAAGAAAAGGGACAAGAATTGTGGGACCGAGGGAGTATTATCTAGTGACCACAACAATATAATATTTAATTTGATAATGATATCTATTTCAATCAATTTCAAACATCCACTCCTCTTGTAGCGTTTATGGCCTTCATGGCCATCATGTGCCATGATTTGTAACTTCCTACGTTCATGATTATGGACTTGAATGACATTAATCCTCCAAGGTGGCTCAAGCACTATAAATAGATTTAGTATCATTACATTTCATACAAAACAACAACAAAATCATCTCATCATCTCATATTGCATAAGAAGCTCTCGTCCCTCGCCTTCGTCCTAGTTCGTCGGAGCTTGTTGTATTGCGGTGGTGCCTATGACAAGACGAAAGCCTTTTTATCTTTGGGGAGATAACGTCAACACCAAGAGCACTACCAGGGCGTTTATCTCTTGTGGATAGAGAGCCTATCTCGACTCGGCTTGATATTTGGTTCTTTTTTCTTTTATTGTTTAGGTTGTAATATTCCATTTCTATTTTACGGGTTTTGTGTTTCGGCAGATTACATATTTTTCTAACAACAATTTGACTTGGAACGACTATTGAGTACGATTCTAAGAAAGATATTGAGAAAGACATCATGGAAGCATTGAGACGTATGGATGTTAATATGATAGGGATTTGTGGGAAAGACAACTATGTCCAAGAAAATCATGAAAGGAACATCTATTTGATGAAGCTGTGATAGTGGTCTTCAGCCAACATGGCAGATAACTTGAAGATTCAGCTTGATATTGGTAGGTAATTGGGTTTGGAGCTGGAAAATTAAAAGAATCTGAGCAGTCTAGAGCACATAAACTACACGTCAGATTAAGAAGCCCAAAGAGAATTCTCCTAGTCCTGGATGATGTATGGAGGAGCCTCTTGCTGGAGGATTTAGGAATTCTTTGTGGAAGTGGTCGTAAGATTCTCGTAACATCTCGAAATAAAGATGTTTTGAGTGCAATAACCAAAGGTTATCTTATTAGACATGGAAGCATGGTTTCTATTAGAGAGAAAGCTGACATCTGTGTAGATGCCGCTGATTTGAAATCAATAGCCGAAAAGATTGTAAAAGAGTGCAAAGGTTTGCCGATCGCCCTAGCAAATGTTGGCGTAGCTCTGAGATATGAGAAGAAAGTACCTATATGGAAAAATGCCAAATATTATTGAAGAGGTGTACAATCCCTTGAAGCTAAGTTATGATTTCTTGGACAACAACAATGCAAAATCCATCTTCTTGCTTTGCTGCTTGTTTCCTAAAGATGATATCTATTTATGCACATTGAATTGTTCTGATTTATAGTCTTAAGGTGTAGAGTTAGAGTTGGTAGTTAGGCAGATTTTCTGCTTCTTCTAGGTAGATTTTGTGCTACCTTTTCCTTAGTTTGTGGATCTTAGTTTCTATCTTCTGGAACATTGTGTATATACAAGTTGTTTAGATTGTGAGAAACACAATTCTGAAATACAAGAAAATGGTTCCCAAGCTTTGTCTCCAAGTTTTTTCTTCTCCTTGTTAGTTCCCATTTCATCAATATCATTAGAATCTCAACATGGTATCAGAGCAGTGATCCACTGCTTCTGTTCCAATTATTTTTTTTCTTCTTCATGGCAAAAATGGCAGAAATGGGGAGTCCCATTTTCTCCTCTAAAGCCAACCTTGAAAAAATGGCAAAAAGGGGGAGTCCCATTTTCTCCTCTAAAGCCAACCTTGATGGAAGCAACTCTTAAGGAAAACCAGATTTATCTTCTAATTTCATCAACATGCTATGTGAATTTGTGCAATTTCTCGAGCAGAAACAACCTAAAGAAAAAACAACATGCTTCTCATTCTGAAGCTATTTCAGGTATTATCTCTTCATTATCTACTATCTAAGACTCTAAAGAAAAGAGTGACTTGTGGATTGTTGACTCGGGTGCATCTCAACACATCATAAATGATTTATCTGATCTTTTAGAATTTCAAAAACATAATAACCTTGCTCATGTCTTAGTAGCTAATGGTACTAAGGTTCCTATCACTGGCAAAGGGAAGATATCCCTCTTGTCTCATTCTACTAAATCTAATGCCCTTCTTGTGCCATCTTTCCCACTAAAGCTTTTGTCCGTAGCCAAATTGATTGAAGATCTTGATTGTATTGCTATATTATCAAAACATGGTGTAACCTTTTATGACCTTGATTCCCATAGAAAGATTGGTGAGGGATTCAAGAGTGGTGGTCTCTACTACATCTCCCTGACTACTGGTGTATTGTCTCCTGTCAGACTCCAATTCCAAAATGATACAAGAGCTTTGGCACAAGAGTCTAGCACATCCTTCTCATCATGTGTTATCTTTTTTGTTTCCTGAAATATGTAAAACTCATCAGACTTGTGACATTTGTTGTAAAGCCAAATCTGCTAGGCTTCCTTTTGCTGCTTCTAATTCCAAATCTTCCGGACCTTTCGAACTTGTGCACTCGATGTATGGGGGCTTGATTCTAATGAATCTTATGAGGGATACAGATTTTATGTCATATTTGTCGATGATTTTTCGAGAACTACCTTCATATACTTGATGAAATCCAAAACCCGAAGTGGCTGATCACTTTCAAAATTTTCAGAATCTTGTGAAAAATCATTTCAAAGCTTCAATAAGAACTTTAAGGACTGATAATGGGACTGAATACACCTCCAACATAATGTATCGCCTTCTTAGCTCTAATAGAATTTCACACCAAACAAGTTGTGTTGGGACTCCTCACCAAAATGGGATCTCTGAGAGGAAAAACATAGACATTTTAGAAAAGGTTAGGTCTCTCATGCTTCAATCTGCCATTCCTAAAAGATTTTGGTCTCATGCTATGAACACGGTAGTATATCTTATAAATAGACTTCCTAAGAGTGTCTAACATTTCAAAACTCCACTTGAAACTCTGTATGATAGAAAAATTAGCATTGATCAATTTAGGGTGTTTGGTTGTGAATGTTTTGTGCATGTGCCCTCCAAGCAAAGAGATAAGTTGGAATTTAGAGCAACAAAATGTGTTTTTATGAGATACTCAACTTCCAAGAAAGGTTACAAGTGTCTGGACTTGATCTCCCACAAAATTGTGATATCAGATGTAAAGTTTAATGAAGCATGTTTTCCTTTTCAAGACCAACATCTGCTTCAAAATAATCCTCAAGTTTCTCCTTCAATTCCCTTAGTTGTTCCTCTTGAGGAGTATGTATTGCCTCACCCTAATCTGGATGTTGGTGGAAGTTCTCAAAGAAGTCAGGTTGAACCTTTAGAGAATGAGTGCACTTTAGAACCTTCAGTTGATGAGTCCACTTCACAAACCCTCACTCAGTCCGAGCCTATGCCTAGGAAATCGGCCTAGAGTAAAACGAGTCCCAATAACACTCAAAGAATACAAGGTGTACAGATCTAGACACCCTGTAGCTCAGCTTGTTCTCAAGAATAAGGTTCCATCCTCAAACTCAGCCTTTCTCAGTGCACTTAATCATCTCCATGAACCAAAGAATCATGATGAGGCCATGCAGTCAGCTGGAGAAATGCTATGCAAGCGTAAACTTGAGGCTTTAAATGACAATAAAACTCGGAGTGTTGTTGAGTTGCCTCAAGGTAAGAAAGTTGTAGATTTCAAGTGGATTTTCAAAACAAAGTTCAAGTCTCGATGGGATCTGGGAACGTCCACAAGGCTAGACTTGTTGCTCGATGTTTCACACAAACCTATGGTGTGGATTATAAAAAGACCTTTGCTCCGGTGGCTAAAATGAACACGGTACGAATTCTTCTATCTGTTGCTGTTAATAACAGTTGGCCTATTTATCAAATGGATGTCAAAAATGTCTTTTTACATGGTGATTTGGAGGAAGATGTTCCACCAAATTATCAAAAGTCATCTCAGCATGGGCGAGTTTGCAAACTTCACAAGGCAATTTATGGCTTGACGCAGTCTCCTAGAGCATGATATTCCAAGCTCAGTTCAGCCCTTATGGTTAGTGTTTTCAAGTGGGCTCATGGGGGTTCTTCTATGTTCTTTCGTCATAACAAAATTGGCACACTCGTGGTACTTGTTTATGTTGATGATCTTTTGATTACAGGAGAAAGCCAAGAAGAAATTAACAAGCTAAAGGCCACTCTATGCAGGATATTTTCCATGAAGGATCTTGGTCCCATACTCTATTTCCTTGGCATTGAGCTAGATCGCACCTCCTTTGGATTATTTTTGAGTCAGCGGAAATACATCATTGACCTTCTTGAAGATGCTGAAATGTCTTTGTGCAAACCAGCTCAATCTCCATTGCCTAGTGAATTCAAAGTCACGGATAAGGGGGAACCTATGTCTGATCCCTCACAATATCAGAGGCTCGTCGGAAACTTATTTATCTCACAATAACCAGACCCGATATAACATATGCAATTAGCTATATAAGTTAGTTTATGCACTCTCCCTACGCTGATCACTTTCTTCTAGTTAAACGGATTCTGAGGTATTTGAAAGGCAATTGCGAGTCTGGACTTCTCATGCAGAAGAATGATCATCATAGACTGGAAGGTTACACAGACTCCGATTGGGCTGGAAATGCTACAGATAGAAGGTTGTTGGTCCCGAGATAAACGTTCAGGTGTAGAGGAGGGGGGGGGGGAATACACCTGAAAACTTTCTCAGCTTAAAATGCGAACAATCCTTTTCAGGAGAGTGCCTTGCTGAACAAGTTCAGTAGACCAAATAAGCTGTTCTGAATCGCTTGGCAGAGTGACTAACTATACTGAGGCCTGCGAGCTGACTGATGTCAGAATTCAGTACCGTTCAGTAAAAGTTCAGTAGAGTGCGAAAATGTGTAGGCCCAATTTAGTTGAGTTAGAAAACGTTTTTATTAAAATTGTTTCAGTATATTAGTGCAATCTTTTAAGCTTTGCTGAAACATAATTGAATGATTTTGAAAGATAATTTTCAGTATGAACAGTAATCAATGCAACAGTAAAAACAGAGCACACAGAACACAACGATTTTAAAGTGGTTCGGATATCAACAATCCTACATCCACTGTCCCGAAAAGATCAGGAGGCTATTTTATTATACTGAGTTAGTCTTAGTCGGTTTGTGCACTGGACAAACACAGGTCTTGAAGATTATACTGAGCAAGTCTCAGTTTACAAGGATCAAACTAAAGTGTTTGACAAACTCTCCAACTATGAAGGAGTTCTTTACAATAAAGAACAGTTCAGGGATGAACTCCTTCGATCTAAGCTATGGATATATTCAGCTGAGCTTAGGTTAGAGGGAAGGGAACAAGAAATTGACTTCTAGAGCGACGAACAGTGAGGAATAATCTCTCTGGGTTCGTCTTCAATTGCTTGGATACTAAAGGCTTTGAATCTAATTCAGCTTGGTTCCCTTTGAGCAAGAATGTCGGCTTTCGCTTGAAGGTTTTCTCTGAAGATCTTACAGAAAGCTTAAGTCGGTTGGTATTTCCTCGTAATTGCTCGTGTGTGTTCTTGATTTTCTCTAGGTGAGCTTCGATTTGAATTCTTCCCTCTATTTATAGAGGTGAGCCATGGAATGATCCGTTGGAGACGATGATCCATGTGTCACTCTTTTTTGGGTAGCTAACGGCTCTTTTAAAGAAATCTAGCAGAGTCTTTTCCCTCCATTTATGGAAATAAGTTACTTGCAGATTTAATTAGAAAGTGGACAGCTGGCTGCTCGTTATTGGTCGAGGCTTAGAAAGTAGTTGAGACAAACAAACTTCAAGGCAGATCTGAAGCTGACTTCTCTGAATACCTCGTATGACTCTACTGATTTAACAAGTAAGATCACTGACAAGTCAAGAAGACTGTCTGGCCGTTGCTGAGTCAGACCTTGGTTCAGTAGTATCCTCCTGCTGAGTCCAACTCTACTGAAGGTCAACTCTGAGTTCAGTGAACGCTCCTCGCCGAGTCCAGCTTCTACCGACTCCTTTCGCATGCCGTTGCCCTGTTGAGTCCAAAGACTACTAAGTATGAAAGCCTCTCAGTATGCTGCTCCTGCTGAGTCTAGCACTACTGACCCTTCACTCCATGGTACTGAGGCTGATAGTCTACTGAAGGGTCAACTGACAGAACTGAGTGCCTGAACACGCTGAAAGAATTTCTGCTGAGTCTGAAACTCTCAGAGACAGAGGCAATACAATTACAACTCAATGGTTCACCAATCAAATTAGGGTTTAGGATCATTCAAATCTTCTAATACTATGCTACTGAATCATCTCCCAACAATTTCCCCCTATTTGATGATGCCAAAACCTAACACTACAAATTGTGAGAAACAAGCTCCTCACAAATATTACAAGTAGAGTCAGTGGAGTTGTTCATCAAGTTCTAATCTACTGATGGATACATGAAAGAAATATCAGAACCTATACATAATTCTAACGACAATTTCCCCCTATAAATGCTTAAACAATACATTTCCCCATGCTTCTAACAAAAAGAGTCTATCGATCTAAGTAAAAACAGACAAACACAGATATCAGCAGTGAGTGTGTGAGTCAGTAATCACTTAGGTGATTCTGAGTGTTAAGCTTAAATAAATAAACAAGGCCATGAAGACAATAAGGTATTGTCGGGCCAAACAACAAAGATGTTTTATATATGAAAAGAAGGTTCAATACAGTACATCTCTTTGCTATTCTAAGAAACAAAAACAAGATACAAAAAAGCTATCTATCTCCTGAATCTCTGGATCCTTGCCTTAAAATATCTAGACTTCTCTTCTGGCAAAGGCAATCCATACATTTGGAAGGTGTCTTTCCTGAGCTTCTTTATCTTCAGCACATCAGCAGGGTCATAATCATCAAGTTGTAAGGCTTGGATAGCACTTCTGACTTCTCCTTCTATAACTCCAGTATAGAGTGATCCATCAAGCTTCTGTGGAGGAGGCAGAGGTCTAGGAACGTGGAACTCGGACATCTTCCTTGTCAGCTAAGGCTTTCTGGACTCTGGCATATATCTCAGGATCGCTCACCAGAAGCCATTCAAGAAAGCGCATTACTCTTACGCATATCGTGCCGGTACTCTGCAGACGAAGTACCTCTTAATGAATTCAGCTTTGAGTGTTTCCCATTTCTGTGTCCGTTCCCATGACATCCACTTGTCAACTCTTTGGCATCTGTGAATCTTTTGGTCAGTAGGCTTCCTGCCTCGCCTATACTTGTATGGAATTTCCGTATCCTTCACAGAACCCTCTCTCGGGCTTCTTTCTCTTTCCTCACTCGAGGGCTTCTAAATCGGCAAGTCTCGAGCCTCTCACGGGCTTCATCGATTTGCCGTGCCTCAGCTGTTCTATCCAAGGCTCTGTCCATCGCGTCCCAAATTTCTTTCATTTTAAGCTCTTGTTCTTTTAAGGGGACGTAGGAGGGAATATGCTGATCCTCTGACTCAACAGGTGATTGAGATTTGGATTTCGAACTTAAAGTTCCACCTCGCCGCGCCCTTGGACTTGTCCTCGCTTGTTTCGCTGTTCATTCGCTTTTTTCTCCTTGTCGGCATCATCGCCGATTCTCAGTTTCCTTGGGGGAGGCCTAGTCCCTGGCTTCCTTCCCCTTAAGACCTTTGTCTTTCCCTTTGCCGGAGCTTTCTTCGGTTTATTTGCTGCTTCAGCTTCAGCAATCTCCCTGGCAAGTTTTTCATCAGCCTCAATCTGAGCTAGCTCCTCAGGGCTGATGTATCTTTCCGTTCCTTTTTGTGGTGGGGTTGGGAGTTTCAGCTTTTTCTTCCCGTTTCCCGCCACTGGAGGAGGCAGAGGAGTCTTCTCCTCATCAGAATCCTCCTCTAGGAAGTCAGCAACCTCCTTGATATGTTCAGCAGGAGTTTGGGTTGCTGAATCCTTTGGTCCTGAGCCGCTTGGGCCAGTCTCAGCGCGCCCTACATCGCCTGCGCCTGAGACACCCTGGGCCTGACCTGGAGTTCCTTGGGGGTCAGTGGGAGCTGATCGAATTCCAGCTGTTCCACGTACTGACCTTGTTCCCCTTGGTGTCCTTTCCCCCTTTTTGGCATCATCAACTGAGCCAGGGGTAGGAGCCGGAACAACCTTGTTGTTCAGTCCGACAAATGCATTGGCCAGCCTATCCAAGGCCTTCTAGCATTGTCTCAAACCGTTGGTGGAGGTCGTTCCTCTCAATGATTAGATCATCACTGTACTTCTTATGAGAGGAATCCACCAGTGTCTGAATACTTTGCAACTTAGCATCAATCTTTTCTTCCAGAGTCTTCTGAAGTGATTGGATTATGAGCTCTGAGGCTTGACTTAGAGAAGATAGAGTTGCACTATGTGCTGAGTGGGCTGCCTTATAATCTTCCAGCAATTTCTTCTGGGCAGCCTCCAGCGATGCTTGTTGCTTCTCAAACTCTACTCTCTGAGTGGATAAAGCTTTAGTGAGAATAGTTGAGAAGTCAGGAGCTGCTGAATTTTAGATAGAGGTCCTCAGATCCTTCATCTCCTCATTTTAAGCAAGAGTAGACTGTTTCCATGTCCTATAGACATCCTTGGCCAGAAGTCGATTCTGAGCTCCTTGACTCTTTAAGGCCTTGGCGACTGTCTTGGACCGTCGGCTCTTCGACCTGGGCACAACCTCGAAAGCAGACCCCAGCAACAACTGTTCTTGGTCTGCAGCCTGAGAGGTTCTAGCTGCCGACTTTCCTGGAGGGAGGATGCTGAGTGGTGCTTCAGCAGTTGAGGGTTGGGCACCCTCCTCCAGTTGAGTTCCCTCAACAGGCTTCTCAGGGCCTGTATCACTGGGCGGGTCCTGATCATCAGGATCAGACCCATCAGAAGGCGCGACTGATGTAGGAATGCGGTCGTTCAAAATAGCCAGCATTGTCGCCCTTAGGTCTTCCATGGAGCTGATGTCCGGAGGCTCAGAATAGCCTATCTGTTTGTGGAGAACCAACTCCTCTTCATGCAACTGTTCGCAGGTATGGTGAAGGATGAGGTTGTTCAGTGAGAACCATTCCTGGAACCTGATGTGCATGTGAAGCCTGGCCTGCCTTGCTAGAGCAACCAAGTCAGAGTGACTTGATATCTCAGGTATGGCCTCTGAGACTTCTCGGGATGCTCTATTCTGAAGAGCTTCAGCCTCTAATCCGATTGTCTCAGCTTCTGAGCTTGTCTCCAAGTCTTCTACTTCAATTGGAGACAAAGCTTTCTCAGCAGAAGGGATGCTGCTGATAGGTGGAACGTCCAGTGGGGTTTGAGAAATTGGAGTTGTCGGTTCAGCATCCGACCCCTGTTCCACTGTCACTTCCCTTTCAGTGGAGACTGCCTTCTCTACTGAGACTGTTTTCTAAGAAGAGTCTGAGTCATCTCGCAGTCTGAAGGGAGGAACTATCACTGCTTGTTCAGAGACTGTCTTCTGCTTCTTCGACAGAGTCTGCTGAGCAGCTTTTGGTGGTGACCTCTTCTTAGTCGGAGTAGACTTCTTCCCTTTCTTAGCCTCAGCAGACCCTGCTCCTATCTGCTGTAGGGCTGCTGCTTTGCTATGGAATCTTATCTTTTTTGGGTTGAAATACGCATTGTCTGCGTATGTGATGTGGTCAGCACCACAGAAGTCCTCGATCATTATTGTCATCTTCATCCCATAGAGAAGCTTTCCCTTGATAGTTAGGCTGTTCGTGATCCTATCGAACTTAGCAGCCTGAGTCTGAAATTCTTTCAAAAAGAATTCTATCCAGTTGACTTGAGCTCTATCATAAATGGCCAACATCATCTGGAGCTTAGGCCTGGACACTTGGTCAAAAGAACCAACTTGGCTAGTTAGTATCTGGGTGACTATGTATGCCAGTGCTCTGTATCGCGGCAGCATGCAGTTTTTAGGGAATGCAACCCTGAATGTCGTCGGTTCACCACAGAAAATTTCTAGATACTCATCGATCATGTCATCTTTGTAGCCCGACACCGATCCCCCGTGCTAGGCAACTGAAAGCTCCTCTGGAGAGCTTGCTTAAGAGACATTTGCTTGATCTTTGAGTCAGCACGTGCGGGGTCAATAACATGATGGATGATAAAACGCCCCACAATGTCGCCGTCTACTGAGTCGAAGTTCAAGTATAGCTCCAAAACCTGACGCGGAAGGAAGAAAACTGGCTTCCTCGACAAGAAACCCTCGAGGCCTGACGCCCTCAGTACCTCGAATACAACCGTCATAATATCGAGTTCACATGTGTCGAACTCCATGATCGGCTCGCACCAAACTCGGTCCTTCTCAAGGATTTCTACCATGTTGACCTGAACCGTGACTGAAACGTTCTTCGCTGCCATGTCTAGAATCTGCAAAACTTAATATCAGTAAAGATAAAAATTTATATAACATAAATGTAATCTACTGAATAGGCGATGAAATCTACCGTAATAATCGCCGAGAAATGGTGAATGCAGTGTGCAAGAAAATGATTTAGTTCTCAGAAATTTTAGGGTTAAGTTGCAGAGAGTGAAAATGGCCGTTTTCTGGCTTTTGAACGTGATATATATGATCAAGAAGATGAACAGTTTAAAATCAACGGTTCAGTTTAAATCTACTTTATGAGATGGACGGTCATAATTTTATATTATAAAATAGGTAATGATCATTGTAGCCGCCTAAGTCAACTTACAGTTGTAAATATCCAGAGAAGTAACTTGATAAGACAAGCATTTAATGCGCGGCAGAGTTCAGCAATCTTAGCATAGAATGTCGTGCATTTAATGAAAAATCGTTATATTAAATGACATTCTCTTAAGGCATTGAGTACGATGCTGAATCAGAATCATTAATGCATTAAATATTATGTTGGCTACTGAAAAGAGATAGACAAACCTGTCAGCTGAACATCGTAGTCAGCTGATACCTCGTGTAGATGGTTGCTGAATCTCCATGTACTGAATGAGTCCAGTACTGAGAGTGAACATTCCCCCTTGCTAAATGCTCCTCTCCTGAATCCTCTTACTGACTTGAGTCAGTATAGTCCAGCAGACCTAGCTCTACTGAAAGTTCTCTAAATCTGGTTTCAGCTAGAGGCTTGGTCAGTATATCAGCCCTTTGATGGTCAGTATGGATCTTCTCCATTCTGATATCCTTCTTTTCGACATGGTCACGAATGAAGTGGTGTCTGATGTCCACGTGCTTGCATCTAGTATGAAGTACAGGATTATGAGTGATTGCAATTGCACTGGAGCTGTCACAGCAGATCGGCACTTCATTCTGAATGACGTCATAGTCGCGTAGCTGCTGTCTCAGCCAAAGGATTTGGGCGCAACAACTTCCGGCAGCCATGTATTCAGCTTCAGTAGTTGACGTCGCTGCGAATGTCGCTTTCTTTGAAAACCATGAGATCGACTGCACGCCAAGGAACCGACAAGTTCCCGAAGTTGATTTTCGGTCAATCCTACATCCTGCATAGTCAGCATCAGAATAACCAGTTAGTTCAATATTGTAATTTGCTGGATACCATAAACCCATGTCAGGTGTTCCTCTGAGATAGCGGAGAATCTTCTTTGCTGAGTCCATATGGCTCTGTTTAGATTCGCCTGAAATCGAGCGCAGACACCTACATCATAAGTTATGTCAGGTCTAGTAGCAGTTAGATATAATTATGAACCAATAATTGCGCGAAATTCAGTATGGTCTACTGATACTCCCTCTTTGTCAAGATCAATTGTCATATTCATGTTCATCGGGATCTTGATTGGTTTGCCGGATGTGCAACATAATTTCTTGATGAGGTCTCGAGTGCATTTGCCTTGATTGATGAGCGTTCCCTTCTCTGATTGTTTGACTTAAAGTCCGAGGAAATAATTCATCTCTCCCATCATTGACATCTCGAATTTATCCTTCATCATCTTCTCAAATTGTTAACACATTGTGACATTCTTAGATCCGAATATAATGTCATCTACGTAGATATGCACAAGTAATATGTCATCGTCCAGTCGAATGCTGAATAATGTGCGGTCTACTGTGCCCTTCTGAAAACCTTTCTGAAGTAGAAACTCAGACAGGGTATCGTACCAAGCCCTGAGTGCTTGTTTTAACCCGTACAGAGCCTTTCTGAGTCTATAAACTTGATGTCACTGCTGAGAGCCGGGAGGCTGTTCTACATAGACTTCTTCTTTCAGCACGCCGTTCAGGAACGCAGACTTCACATCCATTTGATAAACTCTGAAGCGCTGATGTGTTGCGTAGGCTAGGAATAGTCTGATTGCCTCCAATCTTGCAACTGGAGTGAACGTTTCGTCGAAATCTATCCCTTCAGCTTGACAGTAGCCTTTTTCCATGAGTCTTGCTTTGTTCCTTACTATGACGTTGTTTTCATCTCGCTTGTTCTTGAAGACCTATTTAGTTTCGATCACGTGTTGATATCGGGGTCTATCAACAAGCTCCCCTACTTCCTTTCTCGTGAACTGATTCAGCTCCTCTTGCATGGCGATGATCCAATCATCATCCTTAAATGTGTCCTCAACTGACTGAGGTTCTTCAATAGACATGAAGCAGGAATATAATGAGCTTTTTTCCTGACAGAATCTGGATCTTGTCTTTACACTAGTTGAAGGATCTCCAATAATTAGATCAGAAGTGTGAGCATCTAGCCACGATCGACGATGTTTTAACTCTTCATCTTAAATTTGTTCAACATAGATAGTAGGTGAGTTAGGCATTTCAGTTGTACTATTCTGATATTGAAGTAATTCAGTTACTAGAGGGTCTACTGAGTCACCAGGTTCAGGGGCATTCAGCTCAGGAACTTCATTTGTTCCCCCTGAATTCCTCAACTTTTAATTCTTAAAATATATGATAAGGAGAAACAATATCAAGATCAGAATGTCTAAGCAAAGTAGTGAATGAAGTCCAATGTCCGTCCGACAGTGCTCTCAAGATTTTGAGATTCATCTATCGGTTGGATAATGTCTTTCCCAGCCCGTTGATAGTGTTCATCAGATCCATAAATCTGACGTTGAGATCTTCAATCGTGTCGCCAGGCATGAGAGACAGTCTCTCCAGCTTCTGAAGTTCCAGCGCTAGTTTGTTAGCTTTGATCTTCTGAGTCCCCTGACTCAGTAGCGCAAAAGCATCCCAGAGTTCCTTCGCGGACTTACAGTCCTGAACTCTTCCGAGATAGGAGTCACTCAGGGTGGTCAGTATGGCGTTTCTTGCAACCCGATCTAAATTGTGAAGCTTCTTCTCTTCAGGAGTGAAAAGGCTTCTGTCTTTGGGGATCTTCTTCCCGGTCACCATGCCTCCTCCTTGTGCTGGATCCTGTGTTTCGACACTATCAATCATAGGAACGATAGGTCCATCTTTCAAGACCTCTGTCATGCTGTCGTGGAGGGAAGTCAGATGTGCTTCCATTCTGACTCGCCATACCCCGTAGTTCTCTACTGAGACCATGGGTACCATCCTGATTCATGACATATCAGATATTTTAAATAGTGATATGAATGAAGAATGATAGGCAGTGAAAAGGTTTTCAGGATTCGTTCATGTAGACCAGTTTCAGAAAATAAGAGTCTTAGAGAACTTCTGCTCTGATACCAATTGTTGGTCCCGAGATAAACATTCAAGTGTAGGGGGGGGTGGTGAATACACCTGAAAACTTTCTCAGCTTAAAACGCGAACAGTCCTTTTCAAGAGAGTGCCTTGCTGAACAAGTTCAGTTGACCAAATAAGCTGTTCTGAATCGCGTGGCAGAGTGACTGACAATACTGAGGCCTGCTAGCTGACTGATGTCAGAATTCAGTACCGTTCAGTAGAGTGCAGAAATGTGTAGGCTCAATTCAGTTGAGTTAGAAAATGTTTTTATTAAAACTGTTTCAGTATATTAGTGCAATTGTTTAAGCTTTGCTGAAACACAGTTGAATGTTTTTGAAAGATAATTTTCAGTATGAATAGTAATCAATGCAACAGTAAAAACAGAGCACACAGAACCCAACGATTTTAAGTGGTTCGGATATCAACAATCCTACGTCCACTGTCCCGAAAAGATCAGGACGCTATTTTATTATACTGAGTTAGTCTCAGTCGGTTTGTGCACTGGACAAACACTGGTCTTGAAGATTATACTAAGCAAGTCTCAGTTTACAAGGATCAAACTAAAGTGTTTGACAAACTCTCCAACTATAAAGGAGTTCATTACAATAAAGAACAGTTCAGGGATGAACTCCTTCGATGTAAGCTATGGATATATTCAGCTGAGCTTAGGTTAGAGGGAAGGGAACAAGAAATTGGCTTCTAGAACGACGAATAGTGAGGAATAATCTCTCTGGGTTCGTGTTCAATCGCTTGGATACTATAGGCTTTGAATCTAATTCAGCTTGGTTCCCTTTGAGCAAGAATGTCCCCTTTCGCTTGAAAGTTTTCTCTGAAGATCTTGCGGAAAGCTTAAGTCGGTAGGTATTTGCTCGTAATCGCTCGTGTGTGTTCTTGATTTTCTCTAGGTGAGCTTCAATTTGAATTCTTTCATGTATTTATAGAGGTGAGCCATGGAAAGATCTGTTGGAGACGATGATCCATGTGTCACTCTCTTTTGGGTAGCTAACGGCTCTTTCAAAGAAATCTGGCATAGTCTTTTCCCTCCATTTCTGGAAATAAGTTTACTTGCAGCTTTAATCAGAAAGTGGATAGCTGGCTGCTCGTCATTGGTCGAGGCTTAGAAAGTAGTTGAGACAAACAAACTTCAAGGCAGATCTGAAGCTGACTTCTCTTAATACCTCATATGACTCTACTGATTTATCAAGTAAGATCACTGACAAGTCAAGAAGACTGTCTGGCCGTTGCTGAGTCTGGCCTTGGTTCAGTAGTATACTCCTGCTGAGTCCAACTCTACAGAAGGTCAACTCTGAGTTCAGTGAACTGCTCCTCGCCGAGTCCAGGCTTCTATCGACTCCTTTCGATGTCGCTTTGCTCGAGTCCAAAGACTACCGAGTATGAAAGCCTCTCGGTATCTTTGCTCTCGCCGAGTCCAAGACTACTGAGTCTTCACTCCATGGTACTGAGGCTGATAGTCTACTGAAGGGTCAGCAGACAGAACTGAGTGTCTGAACCACACTGAAAGAATGTCTACTGAGTCTGAAACTCTCAGAGACAGAGGCAATACAATTACAACTCAATGGTTCACCAATCAAATTAGGGTTTGGGATCATTCAAATCTTCTAATACTATGCTACTGAATCATCTCCCAACAAAGGTCTACCACAGGGTTTTGCACCTTTGTTTGTGGTAATCTTGTAACTTGGAAGAGCAAAAAGCAATCTGTAGTGGCAAGGTCAAGTGCAGAGGTAGAGTACATAGCCATGACCTCCACCGCATGCGAATTAATTTGGATAAAATCTATCTTGGATGATCTGCATATCCATCACTCCTTACCTATCACTCTATTCTGTGATAATCAGGCTTCTATGCATATTGCTCCTAATCCAGTCTTCCATGAACGCACAAATATATTGAAATTGACTGTTACTTCATCTGCGAACACATTCAATCAAAGCTTCTTGAAACTGCCTATATGAAATCTCAAGACCAACTAGCAGAGGTTCTCCTAACTGGCGAGCTTCAAAGGCTTCTTTCCAAGCTTGCCTCTGGACCTTTTCTAGATCCAGCTTGAGGGGGAGTATTGATGCACATTGAATTGTTCTGATTTATAGACTTAAAGTGTAGAGTTAGGCTTCTGCTTCTTCTAGGTAGATTTTGTGCTACCTTTTTCCTTAATTTGTGGAACTTGGTTTATATCTTCTGGAACATTGTGTACATACCAGTTGTTTAGATTGTAAGAAACACAGTTCTGAAATACAAGAAAATGGTTCCCAAGCTTTGTCTCCAAGTTATTTCTTCTCCTTGTTAGTTCCCATTTCATCAATATCTTTAAAATCTCAACGATATCCCTCTAGAGCATTTGGTTTATTTTTCGATGGGGGTTGCGCATGTTCGAAGGAAGTAATACGATGTGTCGATTGATTAAGACGCTTAAAGACCGATTCTTGATTTCTGATGGTTGAGACGAATATCATGTCAGAGTGCATGATGTTCTATGAGATGTATCTATATTCATTGCGTCCAAAGAGAGGCTCAATAACTGCAATGACTGCGCATGGATTTCTTCTTATGTGGATGGAAGACCAAGACTTCCTATGGAGTCAGATTATCCAAATCTTCATTTAGTATTCCCGAACAACGGATTAGAGCCGTATTTCCAAATCATTGATATGTTTGTTGGAAGACCAAGACACCTCAATGTGTTGTTTATCGGAGGGAGTGTGTTGAGACCGCATAATGAACAGCTTACTCAATGTGTTGTTTATCCGAGGTGCTTGGAGATTGAAGTGGCGTATTTTACTTAGGCCATTGTACGCCTACGCCTTTCTCCCAAGCTAGTTGTAACGGGCCGCATGACTCAAGGAGGCTTTCCCGCATGAATTGGGCCATGCTACATCACATTGGGCTATCCATGAGCCTAACCCACATTTGGAGGATTCTAGAAGACTTCTAGAATATTTTAGATCCTAGATCAATATGGAAAGATCTAAGTAATTAACGTGATTGATATATAATTGATATGATTTGTATATATTTATGGTAGGGTTCTAGAAGGTAGGTAGGAGCCGTTAGATCAAATTGATCTAAGCCGTTCGTTGTAGAGGAGGGCTATAAATACCCCCACCTTCATTCATTTGTAATCACCAAGTATTTAAGTAATACAAAACATTCTCCAAGAGCTTCTCTCTCTACTTTCTCTCTCTAAGTGAGTGTTTGCAACTACTTATCATAAGCACTTTTTATTGATTTTTGCTTAAAGTTGAAAATAATTGCTTTTAAGCAAAAACAGATAGTTTTTGGTATCAATAATAAAAGGCAGATATATTTGGTAGTTTTAGAAATTATGGTGCTTTAAGAACCCAAAAGCATCTCAATAGATGCTTTAAAAAAATTGCTTAATTAAGTAGTTTAGTTGCTTAATTTTAGAGAAGCTGCTGCAGTAAGCAGATTTACCAAACACAAAAAAACTGCTTATTATGTCAATAAGCAGATAAGTGCTTAAAATAAGCATTTGCAAACACTCCCTAAGTGTGTTTGTTCGAGGGTAGGCTGAGTAGCAAGCTTCGAGGCGACGTCAAAGTTGCTAGTGCCGCACGTGAAATTTCGCGCACGTGACATAGTTGATGAAGATCAAGAGATTTCTAGAGAATTGGAAAGACGCAGGTTTCTTTTCCCCATCAACAAACTTAATTATTATTAACATTAATATTTACCATTTAATAGTATTTTTATATTAATTTAATATAGTGGACTAGGTTTCGGTTGCACTTCGTACTTAAACCCCCTTTTGTGAGAAACACCGCAGCTTTGAATATTTTGTGGGCTAAAGCAACTATGGAGGAGTCCATATGATCATAACAATGTTGTCCCCATTTTCACCAACCATGCATTCTTCCCTCTCTATCCACCACTGTTATCTACTTCGCCATGTATTCTCATCAGCAAATGCAAATGATTTTTCTTTACAACTAGAAAGGATTGAGATGGGAGGTTGTAATGAGATGGAACATGTAGTAATGGTGCAGAACATGGAAGACGAAGAAATTAGGATCAGTACTATATTGAAGAGCCTGAGTATGTATGAGCTGCCACAGCTGATCAGTATCTTCAAAGGAATTGGAAGCATTGAGTTCCCTCTCCTCACCGAATTGACAATCATAGACTGCCCAAACATGAATTGCCTTGTTTCTGCTGCTTCTTCAGAGTTCAAACATCCTTTATCACAATCTTGATTCTACACATCTCTTTTGCCAACCAAAGGTCCGTCCGTATATTAAACTACTGATTTATGATTATTTATGAGTAGGTATATAAAATGAATTTCATGTAGATACTGCCCTAATTATGAATAATATAAAGATATTGTTCTGGTCCTCCTATTATATAATTATAAGTGCACATGCAACATAAGATTTATTGCTAAATAGTTGCACAAATCAATGCCTAATTGATTGATCGAATTGCAGGTTTCATTCTGTAACTTGAAGAAAAACTATGCCAACAAGAGAGCATGGTGTGATAAATTTCCTATTGGCTTCTTCCGTGGACTAGAGCAGTTAGACATGAAGTTATATCACAAAATCAGGAGCTTGTTCTCATCTTCAATAGCCGAAAATCTTGTCAATCTCCAGACAATGACCATTCGCTACTTCTGGGAGATGGTAAAAGTTATTGAAGACGAGGAGGAAGGAGAGACACGTTTGATAGTAGAACGAGATGTCTATTTCCTAGGTTGAAAGAACTGTGTCTGTTGGGACTGGAAAAATTGGGGAGTTTTTGCGAATGGGGATGTGATTGAAGATGCTGTGGATTTCAAATTATCCTGAGCTCAAAAGTTTTAACACAGGATCCATAATCACACCAGCTTTGCAAACTGTTACAGTAGATCATAAAGATACTGGCAGCCGTAGAAGATATAAATGTTGTATTGCAGCAGCATTTTGCAGATGCACGGGCATGAACAACGATGTAAACGTTGTAGCCCAGATGTTGTTCGAAATGTTGAAACAAAACTATAAATCCAAACAAAAGAAAATGATGATACTCAAATTTACTTTTTATGTGGGGTTATATGAATAAAAATCCACATGGTGTTATCACATGGCAACCAAAAATAATTCCACTAGCGCAACCATTGATTACAAAATACAATGGAGTAAGGATGAACACTCGATGCATGCCTACAACATCTACTCTCTACAGCTTGCAAGCAATGCGTACAATGTAATGTTAGCATAAATGCATTAACACTCGATACAATAGCCAGACTCTTATATATCAAAAGACCTTTGAAATGCATTTGAAATGCAGGAATTCATGGGCGGTTATTCGTCCAACATTCCCCCCTCTTGTTGACTTCACTTTAACCTTGCTTCGAATCTTGTCCCTTTTATTACACGGGTCTTCTTGTTAAAGGAAATTAGAGCAATACAAAAAGATAGAGTCGATAGACCATTTCAAATAAACATCAACAAAACTGTATACTCTTCTCTTTGTCACATTTTGCGCATTCTCTTTTTTAAGCAGTCTTGATGAAGATACAAACGAAGAGTCGGCATTGAAATTCCAGAAAAAGTTTAATTGCATGCAAGCGTAAAGGCATATATGCACTTATTATTATTTTTGGGTTTTAATATTTTGTTTAGGCAAATTGATAAATATCGTCTTCAAACTTCCCGGTTTTGCAACATTTGTCCCTTTTTTTTTGTCTCTAAACTTTTTTTTTTGTGATTTTTAGTGTCACTGTTAATTTTTCAATCAATTTGTCCGTTAATTAAAAACAATGAAATAAAAAATGGAAAGGGTAACATTTGGAGTTTATATCTCAACATGGACCAAATTTGCAAATGAAGAATTATCTCTGATATATATTTAACAAAATAAAACAGTTTGAAGACTCATTTGACTAATTTTAGTCAAATAAGCTAATTGCTTTGTATAAACGAAATTTTGCATTAAATTTGTCAATTTTCATATCACATAATTGCTTCATATCAAATATAGACAAATTATGTTATTGTTACCCAAAATATCTGATACAAATCAATTATGTTATAATTTGCAACAAACATCACAAGAATCTGTTAACCTACCTCCTTCCAACAACCTTTGGCATCAAAACCGTCGAATCCATGCTCAAATCCTCTACTCCAAAATGCGAAACATGCTGCTCCAATGCCTTTTGATTAGCCGACTCCATCGCCGACCCTTTGTTCCACTTGAAATTCGACGAAAATTAGAACAAAAACCGCCTCTTCGACTCGTTGGCCGGAGTAGTCCTTCTCACTCTTTCCTTCGGATTACTACTTACCCGAGGCCGTAGGCGTCATGTACTTCGGAGTGGTGGACGAAAGGCAGCTCATTAGGCTCTCTTCGTCGTCGTACGCTAATTATGCTATATATAATACATGCTAATTATGTTATTGTCACCCAAAATACGTGATACGAAGCAATTATGTTATAATCATCCTAATTTGATACGAAATAATTATGTTATATAAAAATTGACAAATTTAATTCAAAATCTTGTCGATACAAAACAATTACTCCTTCCGTCTCATATATTTAGTCCATTTTCTTTTTGGCGCAGTTTTTAAGGAGAGTTGTTGATGCTGTAGAATTGTATTAAGTTGTGGGTCCCTAAAAAAATATTTGTAATAATTTTCTAAAAAAGGAAATTGAACTATTTCAATGGGACAACTAGAAAATGTATGCTGGACAAAACCTATGGGCCAAAGGGAGTAGTTTATTTGACTAAAATTAGTGAAATCAATCCTCAAGTTGTTTTAGTTTGGCAAATTTAACAGTTTAATCTCCAAACTATCACCGTTTGGCCAATTTGATCTCCTATTTAATTTTTTTAATTATTTAGTTCCCAAACTATACAATATTGCATAAATTAATCATTCCGTTAAAATTTCAATTAATCAACAAATTCTTAAAAAATAATAATAATAAAAGGACAATTTCAGAATAATTTAATCGGGACAAAAACATCAACTTATCAAAGATTTGATTTGTCTTTTTACCATAGGTCAAAATCGTACTTTTCACCGCAATACATCTTCTCCTCCCGCTCGCCTCGGTCGTCGGTGCTCGTCGCTCGCCCCAGGACGCCGGCGCTTGTCTCTCGCCGCCTTCTCGTCTGCACATGGTTTAGATATTCTGGTGTCGTGGTTTAGATATCGCATGGTTTGAATGTCTTCAAAAGGATCAAAAGTTATGAATTGAGTTATGCTTGCTTGTTTCTTGGAGGTAAGGATCTTTCTATGGCTTATAGGTTCTGTGCCTAAAAGATAAGACTTTTCAATGAGTATCAATTATAAACGCAATGACTAGCTACTGAAATCTATTTGCTTTGTTGATTGGAGGTGTTTTATTAGGCACTCGAGATGCAGATTTCGGGCTTTTATTCTTTCTAGTTTCTTAGAGGTAAGGATGGTTCTTGGATTGTGATGAGGGATAACTGTTGATTAACTTTGTTATGTCTAAAGCCCACAACATGTTTGATAAATTGTCTGTGTAGTGTGCTGTCGATTTTGCTCATGAAATTGGACGTATTGCTATTTGCTAATGCTCTATTCTACTGGTTTTTGCCAAATTCTTATAACCAAGCTGCCGCCTCAATGTATATACTACGTCTTGATCAATCAACTTTTCCATCTTACTTTCTTGGAATATTTTACGGATTTAAAATCGTTTACTTATTTATTTCCACTCTTGCCGCTTCCATTTAAAATATCCAATATTCTAATTTTACTTTGTTTTTTCTACTAGCTTAAAGCAAATACACATGGATTGAGGAATTCATATTTTTATGATGGTGCAAAAAACACGTAGCAGTAGAAAAATGCCCTTAGAAGCTGAGATCGAGGTACCAATTGCACTTGTTCATTTTTATGTAGTTTACATTCAATCATACATGCCTCATAGATTTTCTCAAATTGTTCGTATTTTCAGCTGAGGGAGCAAGTAACAGAGACACACAAGGAGGGAGTATTTCAACCATTTCCTCAAGTAATAGAATAAATTAAATTATATTTTTGTATTTAAATGATACTAACAATTGTCTTAACATATGTTGTAGAAAGAGGTCCCTCAAAATACAAATAAGAAAATGACACCAGTACGATGCGGTTGGTGTCGACAAGAAGGTCATAATAGGGCAAGTTGTACAGAATGAGGCGCCGTATTAAATAGACACATAACCAAGGAAGCCACATTGAGAAAATTGGATTAGGATGATCATGTTGGATTACTAAGGAAGGTAATACATGCTGATTCTCTTAGTGATTCACTGGAAAAAGTTGTAGGCTTTCAAGTTTCAACTGTGGGTTTACTTGAAATCAATTGAGTTTAGAATGAAATGTATCGGTTTTGAGTATTTGAGATAATAGCTCTAAAGTGTGTTTGTGATTGAAAATGGCAAACATAACATTTTTTGCTTTTTTGCTGTTTACTCTAAGACTATATGGTAGAAGTGTGTTTGTAATTGAAAATGGCTTTGATTGAATATACTAAGAGTTAGGAAAGTCATGGCATGCTAAATTGATTTTGAAAATATGCGATTCATCTTCTTCTTTTCCAAGTAGAGTGAAAGGGTCCTCGAAGGGACAAGTACTAGAGAACTGGGGTTTCCTTATTTCTTCCTCTTTCTTGTGTTTGCTGCTACAACTCTAGGATACTGCTTTCAGGAGGCTTGCTACTCGAATAATTAGTTAACATTGAGGGAGAAAAGATTCTTCTCGCTCCATCTTTTTCTTCTCTTTCATCTGATTGGATCCTGAATTTTCTTATTTTTGCAGCTCCCTTATCAGAAACAGAAGAAGGGAGTGCAGAATATTGACAGTATTTCATATTTCTAGTGGAGCTTCAGTTCATATGTTTGTGGATTTTCTTTTGTTAATTGAAATTTAGAATGTGTATCTATTAGCTTAATGATGATGTTGGATGATGGTGGGGAATCTGGTTTAATGTGTAGTATTGTGATGCAAAACTAGTATGATTTGTTTAGAACAACTTTTGATGTGGCATGAAGATTTTGGTAATGTGTAATAGACCGGGTCTATTATTCAAACCTTTTGATGATTAAATGATAGAAATTCAATTGAAGAACATAATTGAATTCCTTTTCTGATGATTAAGTTGTAATTCTCAACTGGAGAATAGAATAGTAATTTGTTATTGTACTTAAGAAGACACAACGAGAGAGATAAAGAGATTGAGAGAGGAAAAGTTTTAAGAGTAAAGGGAGAGAGAAAAGTTGAGAGGGAGAGAGGCCGAGAGAGTTAAGAGAGAGAGAAGAAAAGAGTTAAGGGAAAGATTATTATTCATTGCTTGAAAATTAAGAGTGCATAATCGGGTATTTATAATCCAAATAATTACTAAACCCTAATCTAAATTAAGCTAAATTATAATACGGAAATAAATATCTAAACTTAACTAATTTAAAATAAGGAAATATATATTTTAGATATGCAAAATCTATGATTTAATATCCGGGTCATGACAATACTTCCCCCTTTTGAGAGTCTTGTCCCCAAGACTCGGATGTTGCCGTCGCCTCCCTTCAATTTCTTGCGAGGTGGGCGAGCCTTGTCAACACGGATAGAGTTCCCACCAACCACGGCCATATTATGAGCCAATGATGCTTGTACAGACTCCACTGTTTTGAACACAATATAATTATTGATACTATTTCCATTCTCATTGACAATAGGGACGAATTGAAACCTAACAAACTCAACTTCACCAAACCGATCAAACTCCTCGGTTTTCTCATCTTCGATGGCGGAGCACCCTCTTCTACGGCAGGGATTTCCTCCGCTTCTGGCTCTTTCTCTGCCACTGCTTCTTCGGTTGTTTCAGTCTCTGCCTTCGTCTCTTCAGCTATCACGTCCTTCGTCTCGACTTCAACGACTGTTGGCTCTTCCACCTGCGGCAGCCTTCTTCTACGACTTGTTTCTCGGGGCTCGGCTCCGGTGGCGATTGGCTCCTCCGCTTGAGCTGATTCTTCGACAACTTCTTTCTCCTTGGAGAGAGATTTATTTTCAATTATGAGGGTTGCCAGAGAGCTTGAAACGATTCCGAACAAATCTGGAATCTCGGCAGCAGTAGGTGTTGCATCCACTACAAAGTCAGCACCACCAACCTCATCATCCAATCCGTTACTTACCGAACTACCGTTCCACACCTCACGGTTTTGAACAGACAAGAAACTACTAGAATTTCTATCATAATATAACCATGTATATTCATCATAATAGAAACCAGAATAAGCATCATAGTAATAACCTGAGGCTTCGTCCCAAACGAAACCACGTCGACGGGCCTCCGATCTACGATTGTAATAATCAGAAATTCTATTTATCTCGTTGACAAAGCGAGCAGTTTCTTTCTCGAGGGCCGCCGCTACCGGTTGTACGATCGCCTTCACGAGTTGCTCCGAAAATACCGTGTCCATCATATTGCCCACTGTCGCAGAGTCGATGCTCTGATACCACTGTAATAGACCGGGTCTATTATTCAAACCTTTTGATGATTAAATGATAGAAATTCAATTGAAGAACATAATTGAATTCCTTTTCTGATTAAGCTGTAATTCTCAACTGGAGAATAGAATAGTAATTTGTTATTGTACTTAAGAAGACACAACGAGAGAGATAAAGAGATTGAGAGAGGAAAAGTTTAAGAGTAAAGGGAGAGAGAAAAGTTGAGAGGGAGAGAGGCCGAGAGAGTTAAGAGAGAGAGAAGAAAAGAGTTAAGGGAAAGATTATTATTCATTGCTTGAAAATTAAGAGTGCATAATCGGGTATTTATAACCCAAATAATTACTAAACCCTAATCTAAATTAAGCTAAATTATAATACGGAAATAAATATCTAAACTTAACTAATTTAAAATAAGGAAATATATATTTTAGATATGCAAAATCTACGATTTAATATCCGGGTCATGACATAATGATTATGGAGTGTAAACAGGTTTTGAACGATAATCTAATCGGGTTTTTATTCTTGATTTTTAGATATTCTCCATTTTATTATCTTAAATATATCCGAAAAATTATGTTATGGTGCTAGAAAATTAGTGGATTATGATCCTCAAATATATTATAATTGACGGAATTGGTCATCTATTTATACAAACCTGGCGTATTTGGTCCTTAAAAATCGAAATTACTAAGATATCTTTTCATTTTTGGAAAATTTAATTTTTAACATGAAATCAAATTTTGGATAAGATGGTCCTCAATCTTTGATAAGATGGATGTTTTGGTCCTCGATTAAATTATTCCGAAATTGCCCTTTTTATTATTTTTTTTAAAGAATTTGCTGACTAACGGTGATTTAACTGAAATTTGAACGGAAGGACTAATTTATCTAATATTGTATATTTTGGGGACCAAATAACTAAAAAAATTAACTAGGGGACCAAATTGACCAAACAGTGATAGTTTGAGGACTAAACTATCCAATTTGCCTTTTAGTTTGCTAAATAGGTCATAAATGATTCTTTATTTGCAATTTTGGTTCATGTAGATATAAACTTCCAATTTTAACCTTTGTATTTTTTTTAATTTTCTTTAATTCACGAACGAATGGTGATCGTTGTTTTCACGAAATAAATCCTACAAAATGCTAGAACTTAGATCAGTATAGCAAACATGTATCGAACACAAGAAACAAAGATTTTAAGCATTACATTCCTATTAATCTAAGAGTTTGGTTAGCGACCACGCAAATTTTGTGAGTTTCTAAACCTAAAACAAGATAGTAAATAGCAGGAAATGAATATGGAATAAACATATGCAAAGAAAACGGGGTCCAGCAAGATGATTCACACACACAAAATCGATCATCGACACTAAAGATAAATTAATCCCTATAAGTCAATTAGTTGTAGGACGCCGTAATTAAACTGACACATCCCCTATTCCCCCTTAATTATTCGGTAATCGCCATGGTGGGCATTGAAACAATTACTTCTCTAAATTAGATGCAACCTACGTTGGTGGACAATCAGTAGATTTAACACGTAATCAGCTTTAAGAACTAAGGGAACCCAATTTAGGAGCCTACTCATATGGTGGACATCTAATAGTCTCCTTCCAAATTAATCCTATTGTTCTAAGAATAATTGTGCTACTTATTTAGCCTACCACGAGAAATGGTGGAAGTACTAAATTAGCTATGAATTAAACTAATCTAGGGTGATCAAGCCTAAATTAACTATCCAATTAATTAACCAAGATTAATTTGAAACCTAAGTGATTAATTATTAAAGCCTAAGTCTTACGAATTCATTAAAGTGTGTGTTTCACATCTTGCCAGGCCCTAAAAAGAATTTAGCTACGCATATGGGTCCGACTGGGCAGGCGGTACGTAAAACTGGGCAGAACCCTAAACATGCTGAAACATGGAAATTAACTGCACGAGAATCAAGGCAACTCTACGAACTGAATTAAAACACGAATGCAAACGAAATTTAAACTAAAAGATCAGAAGATACCAACATGAAGAATCCAAATCATCTAAACGATACGCACAAACCGAAATCTCCAAAGCTAAACTAAGAAACGAAAGTAAAATTGTGTTTGTGTCTCCAAATCCAAACTAGATGGAAAAGAATAAATCTCCACTCGCGGCTGCCTCTCTCTCGTGCTTCGAATGGTGTAAAAGATTATCAATTTTCGTCCGTCTCCCTCCCTAATATATATGGCGGCTCCTTTTCCTTGTAGAATTAGGTTTTTATATCCGATATGGAAAGATATTAATTAGATAAATCATATCCAATTCTTTCCATATCTTTTCTTTTCCTTATCCTCCACCTTCCTTCTCCAAATTTTCTTCCGAATTTCTATCTTTTAGACCCAAAATCCAGCTTTCCACCTCAGCAACTCATCACCGCCACATCACAGCACAGAAATACGGTCCAACTGCCCAGGTAGGCGCCAAAACAGACAGAATTTGTATAGTACGAATTAGACTCATGAAACCTCCTTTCACTTGAACTATATTTGCCCTCAAGTATAAGAAACACAAAAGAATACATACTATTCAAATTCAGTCAATCCCCAAGATTCAAGACTCAAAAGAAAAAGACACAAGACGAAAATAAGACAAGAAGAAGACAAAAACAAAGACTCAAAACAAAGACAAGCAGAAACATAAGAATAAAGACAAAATGAAAGACAATAACAAGAAACGAACAAAAATAAGAAACAATACCAATCATATCCGTAATTTTCGCACTCAAAGAACTAGCCAAACATGCCAAACCATGCAAATATGAATCTCATCAAACAAGTAGAGTTGCAAATTTTAGACAAGGCACACAAATATCAACTTGGTCAAAAACCTAAGAAAAAGTGGATCATCCTCACGGTTCACTCAACACTCTCTAATCTAGGTCCGGTCAAGCCACTCAAAGAACATAGTCCACTCTATCACGATAAAAGATTGTCACAATTGCAACATCAAGGAGGTCTTTCTCTTTTGGTTGTAATGGGGCTTAGGATTTAGACAAATTTTCGTCGGTAAGGGTCCTAGGGGTTCTAAGCTCCAAGAAATGTAGATCAATGTCACGCATGCCATACTTGCTTAAAATGAGATAACCAAGAATAGATAGATAACGCCCACCACTAAAGAATTACACGTCAAATGCTGCTAATATAATCACAAGTACCCTTCACACAGTCTGATTTTCTACGTTTTTCCATTTTTGTTTTTGTTTTTGTTTTTGTTTTTTTTGAATCACCACTGTTCACTATTCATGAAAATCTAGGTACAAACACGAACTGACCTTAGATACTGCTATTTATACACAATTCCGGCCAACAATGTTTTCGTTGCATGCAACTAGGTAGACAAATGATATATAATAAGATCATTCTCATTAAAGCGTGTAAAACATGCAATGACATGGGAAAAGAGAAAGCTAAAAAGGCTTCGGCTAAAATTTTCTGACTAAATCAAAGGATCGGTCAATGCTCAAATGTGTTCAGTAGGGGATAATGTAAGGTAGGAAAATATTGTCACGGCCAAAAATGGTTTAATCCCTAGTGCCTCCTATCATGTATCACCTGTGACTCACATTTATTGCAACTTCGTGGATAAACACTCTCAAAGAATTAGTAGGAAGTGTCCTACTTTAAAGACTCAAGTCTAATATACGGAGTGTGTGTAAAATTCGATCCACAATTTACTTATTATTCGTCATCCCAAATTACATACAAATGTGCACCAAGTCCTACTCTTCACAACAACTAATATGCTTGCATATTGAAACATAAAGCACAAATCAAACATGCTTAAACAAAGAACAAGAGTGCATCAAAAACTTCAAATTTTGGCATGCTTCGACGACACAAAACAAAGGACGACACAAAGTGAAATGATGTAAAGACCTCCCTCCTTACACTTAAACCTTTATGTGCCCTCATGCAAGAAAAGATAAGAACAAGGACGGAGAAACATGACAAAAAACACAAAACAAAAATGAACAAAACCTCCTTACACTTGATCCCTACTAACATCAACTGTAGACAGAACAAACAAGACAAAAACACATAAAACAGGAAAAATAAAACACAGACTCAAAGACGCAAAAATAAAAATGATGGGGAAACGACATCACCTATCGCCCCGCCTGGGCAGACGGAGCAGGACAGTCTGCTCTAGCTCATCAAACCGGCGATGAAACTTCCTCCTTACACTTAAGTCCACAACATCCTTCTTAGCCAAGATCTGAAAAAACAACACAAAAACAAAGACCAAACAATGATACAATCAAAGGAAATAAACGAAAGTAAACTCGGGTTGCCTCCCGGTAGTACCTCTCTTTATCGTCTTTGGCTAGACTCCTTCTTAAAAGTTAAGAATAAGAGGGAGTAGACAAGCGATGCTCATCCACAACTGCCAACATCTCAGCAGCATGGTAGATCTTCAAACGATGGCCATTGACGGTGAACTCTGCATTAGAATCAACTTTCGAAATCGTCACTGCTGCGCTTGGCTAGACGGACTGAATTCGGAAAGGACCAATCCAACGAGAGCGAAGCTTTCCCGGTATGAGATGGAGTCGTGACTGATATAGTAACACCAATTGTCCTTCTTCAAAGCTCTTAGTACGAATGTGCTTGTCATGCCATGCCATAGTACGATCTTTGTACCTCATAGCGGAGTAGTAAGCTTCAAGACGGATCTCCTCGAGCTCTTGCAATTGATATTTCCTCGCCTTTGCGCACTCGTTCAGATCCATATCAACCTTTTTAACAGCCCACCACATCTTGTGCTCCAATTCCACTGGTAAATGACAAAGCTTCCCAAATATTAGCTGATACGGAGACATACCTAGGGGAGTTTTGTACAAATTTTGAGATTTACCGGATTTCACAACTATTCTTGAAAAGAAATTAAGCAACAGTATGAATTGAAAATGCAGTTGTAAAACATAGAGGAGCTCTTGCTACCACTCCATGTAATTAGGTAATACTTTAAATTACAACATACCTTTATATATACATTGTTCTTTAGGAACATGCAATATTCATCAAGAAGATTAATTGTGCTACTTCAGGAGCAACAATTAAAGTACGGTTGTTATAATATATGATTTCAAAATGACAGGTTTTAGTTGTTCCAAGAACATGTAGAGTTAATTTTGTTATTTCAAGAGCAACAATTAGAGTTATGGACATATAGCATTTGCCAAAATCAAGAGCTTGAATTGTCCTTCAAAAACATGTAGTGTTCTTCAGAAATACAAATTGTGTTACTTCAGGAGCAACAATTTTAGTCTATATTAAATTGCTTCAGGCGAAAGGTTAATATTTTCGATGAACCCAATTGTTCTTCAGGAACGTATAGTGTTCTTTGGGGGATATCAATTGTGTTACTTCAGGAGCAACAACAATAACAATTCAAGAACCAAGATTCACCTATCAATAAGATATATTCTATGTTGGTTCGGAGACGAGTGTCGTGTGTGAGTGTGTTGGGGGGGGAGGGGGGAGGGGGTGAATACACTCGATTACAAGTTTTTCCTCAACGCGAAGGACAAATGAGTCTAGAGTGCGACCGATGAACAATGCCAAATAGTAACCTTCGATCGCGAGTCAGAGTGTCTCAACTACTCAGTCCATCATACTGACTGTTGTCAGTATTAAGATCTCAGTCGTAGAGTTTAGTGCGGATAAGTGTGGGACCCGTTAGACTTCGTCTCTTTCTGAAAACGTGTTTTTGCAAACCAAATATGTTTTTGGCTGGTGCACTTTTAAATATGTTTTATGCAAAGTATGAGTTTGTAAATTGGTTTGAAAACAATGCAATATAACAGTAAATAACACAAGTAATTTTTAACGTGGTTCAGATACGCAAGATCCTACGTACACGGTCCTACTGAATAAGAGTTCTTGTTGATTAATCTGAGCAAGCCTCAACAAGGAATCTTTGCGCTGGGTAGACCCTTCTAAGTTATAGTCCTTAGCGACTTTAGAAATCAAACCGAAGTTTGAAGGGGAGGGGATTTTCTCCAACAATGAAGGAGTTCTTACAATAAGAACGATTCACAGAAAGTGAACTCCTTCGAAGGTTCTAAGCTATGGATGTAACAATTGAGCTTAGATAGAGAAGAGGAAACTAAAGAAACTCTATAGAGAAGAACTACAGATATTCAACTAAGCAAGTTCTTTGCTGGATCTGCGTGAATGCGCTAGAGAGTTTGAATGCTATGAGCATGTATTCCCTTTGATGTCCTGTGTGTTGAGCTCGGAAATGCTTCTCTATTTATAGTAGTGACCCAGGCATGTGTCCGTTGGAGAAGACGATGCCACGTGTCACAAAATTCCAAGGAAAACGGCCATAAGTTTTCGAAGTAGCGCCGCAGCGTGGTTGGTTTCTGTACATGAGAGCAGCTTTAGTGTCAGAGCAGGTAAGGCTTAGGTTGCTTCTCATTGGTCGAGGTTTGTGGTAGGTGAGACTTGTCAGACATCAGTCTTCATCTGAGTTGACTCTCACATATCCTCGTGTGATACTCTGCTAACTTTCGAATGATAGTAATAGTCGGGCAGTCGTTTCCTGTCGGATTCAGTAGATCTGGATCGATCGTACTGTCTTCTTCATCTGAGTCGGCTAATGGAAGTTTTCTACTGAGAATAGTCAGCTGGTGACTCTGAAGGTATTGATCTCTTCAAGCTGTGTCTTCAACGGAGGTCAGCTGATGGAAATCTTCTACTGAGAACAGTCAGTTGCAGATCGGAGGACACGAGCTCTTACAAACTGATGACTTGGGGTTCTGGAATTTAACTTCCTACTGAAGTTCAGACCAACAAATACCCCTTACAGGACTTAGACAAAACAGATAACGAATATAAGAAGTCTGAAAAACACACTATGGGTACAGGACAAGTTTTGGGATCTTCAATTCTATAGCGATAAATCACTACAATTTCCCCATTATCGAAATACAACAATAAGTCCTAAGTACATGAACTACTGATGACAGTTCAAAGTACCCCCTTAGCAATGATCTAAACGATCACTGACTCATAACTAGGGGTGAAAACGGATCGCATACGGACGGATAGTGCTCTTCCCATATTTGATCCCATATTTTTTTCTCAGATTCGGAGTCGAATACGGAAAGGCCGGATATGAATACGGATTCGGAATATTCGGGATACGAATACAGGGCGGATATATGACGGATTCGGATCGAATTCGAATAATAATAATCGGATATTATGATTTATAAATAATCATATATTTGTGATTGCAATATATGAAAAAATCACGTATACAATATTTAATAGAAGTTTTAATGCAAATTATATTTAATATACTATCCATTATAAATAACATATTTTTTAAGATCAAGAAAGAACGAAAAGAATCCGAAATTCAAAATAAAATACCTAGCAATAAGCTAATAACCATAGATACGCTTCAAATGTAAAGTAGTTTACAAAGTTTAAGAACCACATAAAGTTTGGCATGAGATGATAGCAATCAACAAAAAAATAACAGAAGTGAATTTCAGTCTTCATTCACTATGTAGCTTAGTATCTCAAGCCTCGGCCACAACTCCTCAATCTTCATCACTGACCATTTCTTCTTCATCCTACATTTTTTAATCTGCAATTAGTATTTTAAGTTTGCAACTAACTTGGAAGAACATTCTAATTTAAGAAGTAAACTGATAAACCTGAATCACAATGTTGGCAAAAAGTGTTTTCATGACCTCTAAATCACCAATAATAGATGCAACATTCTTTTGAGAACCTGAAATGTTAAAGAAAACAACGTAAGGGGACTATAATTTATACATACTTCATCAATCATTATAATATAAAATGACAAATTTAAATAATCACCTTTTCTGGATGCAGCTACCCAATCTTTTGTGCAAATTAATGCTTCCACTATATCAGGATCCAAACGACTACGAAATGGATCCAAACGACAAATTAATGCAAATTGATTATTCTTTTCTGAATTTGCCAATCTTCATCAATCCAATGTACAGTGACACACATGTAGGCTTTGTTTTGATTTGATGTCCACATGTCCATAGTTGCACTAAAGCGGCATTTCACGGTTTTGAAATATTCATATAACTTTTCCTTTTCTTCTGTATAGATTTCCATTATTTCTTTTCTAACGGTGATGCGGCTCTTCATTGGAAAGTTTGGACGCAAGGATTTGATGAACTCAACAAAATATTCATGCTCAACTATATTGAAAGGGTACTCATGCATGATAATTGCCAAATATAATTTTCTCATGCTAGCTTCTTGGTCATACCTGTAAGGTTCAATAGCAGTGGCATTGTCTTGCTTTTCCACTTTCAACAATTGTTGACCCGACACAATTTTATGTTTGTTCTTCAAATGGTTCCAGAATGCCTTTGTGCCATTTGTACTCTCACCTCTAGCTTTGTATTTACATCTATTGCATTGTGCCCAAAGTAGCACATCCTTCTTACCCTTCACCTCTACAGTCTCTTTAAACTTAGTGAAGTGTATCCAGACCTCTGATGTGGTCCTCTTCCGTCTCTTTCCTTCAGGCTCATCATCCACTTCTTTTGAACCCTCATCAACATCAATAATCGGTATAGTTGTATCTTCTGATGTGGATGATGCAACCACACTTGCACCCTCCCTATATAAGATCCAAAGAAATAAATTAGCAATTTAATGGTTTTAAATAGACGATGATGAAAAAATCGGATATAGAATCTACCTCGTTACTAGGTGATCAACATCGTTTGGGTAGTCTCCGACGGAAAGATCGTGTGAGAACGAAGATTGTTCAGCCATATTATAAACCTATGAATACTAATATGATCCAATATGTTATATTTGAGCCATTTTTTTAAGGTTAGACTAGCTATATGTCCAGATAACAAACAACTCATTTTAATACTTCATCATCGTCCAGATTTCTTGTAGTCTTTATATTTTTATTTGAGCATACCAATCCCAATTGGATATTATATTGGGATTGGGATAATCAATCGAACAAGATTGGGATAATATGGCTCAAGTATACTCGAGAATTGAGAACATGTATATTATGATCGTGTTTGGCATCAAGACATAATCGAGACATAATCAGTTCTCGTGGCATCAAGACAGATCAATAGCAATTCAGCAAGAAATTAACTTTCAGCAATTAACTTTCAGCAATTCAGCAATTAACGAATGGCAAAATCAAACGATGCCAGCAACTCAGCAATTAACGAATGCCAAATTCAAACGAATGCCAGCAACTCAACAATTAACGAATGCCAAATAGAAACGATGCCAGCAACTCAAACAAGAAATTAATCAAGAAATCTAAGAACCCACACACGGCACACCTCAAATCCTCAAGAGATTAGTAGATTACTTACAAATTGACGGCAGAAATCTAAGAACCCACACACGGCAGAAATTTGCTGACGGGAGTTGAGGGGAGAAATTTGCTGACGGGAAGATGGTGGGACGCCGGCGAATGGTGGGACGCCGGCGATAGGTGGGACGCCGGCGGACGGGAGTTGAGGGGAGAGACGAGCGAGTTTAGGGAGATGACAGGCAGACGACGACTCACGGACTCAGAGTCTCAAACGATATTAGTTAGTCACGAAGCCAGTTAGGGTTGAAAAGAAAAGAGGTGGTAATTTACTAATTTTATTAATATAAAATTAATTTTTAAATTTATCCGGATATCCGATTTTATAATCCGGGTAATATCCGATGAAATCCGGGAAAAATCGGATACGGACGGATAATGTGAACTCCGTATCCGACTCCGTATCCGAGTCAAGATATCCGGATCCGAATCCGTATCCGATCGGATACTAAAATTGCTCCCCGAATTGATATCCGATCGGATACGGCTCCGGATCGGGCGGATATTATCCGATCCGGTTTCACCCCTACTCATAACCCAACATTCTATGAATTGCTCAGTACGAAATATTCTCCAGGAATATTAATTGTGTGCTACTTCTAGAGCGATAATTAAATTATTGCAATAAGTAAGATTGAATTGCTCTTTAAGAGCATGTGATATTCTTCAGGAATATCAATTGTGCTACTTCAGGAGCAACAATAATAACAATATAATAAGAATAATCAATCATATAAACAAATCGTAGAATATCCTATATAATCTTCAAAAGACGTAGCTTCACAAAACAAACGATTACTCCATTCTTTTTTTTTTTTCAATAGCAAATAGGATATCTAACAAAATAATGGAGTGTTGAATTAATTTTCTTCTAATTACTTAACAATTTGCGTCAAAGAAACTAAACAATAATTTAATTTAACCTCTAGCCATTAGACACCCAATCGAATGAAATAATACTTTCTTGCCATACCTTGGTAGAGACGATTCCTATTGTTTGGAAAAAGTATACGGCACAAATAGATAGAACACTCGTGCTGATAGTAATAAACTAAATAGAACGAGAGAATAATAGAAAGAACGGAAAAATAGATGTATATTATTATGAGAGTGGAGACCTCTATTTATAGAATCAAAGACGACTCATGGACTTTTAGGGTTTACATAGTCATCACAATATATGGTAACTAGATATATAAAATATATTTATAACATAAAATTATTTATTTGTTATAAACTAAATAGAACGAGAGAATAATAGAGAGAATGAGAAATAGATATGTATTATTATGAGGGTGGAGACCTCTATTTATAGAGTACAAGATAGGCTGCTAAAGTTTAGATATGGTCATCATATATATAGTAAATCTTATCTACAACACTCCCCCTTGATGAACCATCCCTAAACAGAAATTGCAGCCTCGTTAAAACCTTGCCAGAAAAACCAAATGTGATAAAAACTGGTCGAAGGAAAAAGAGTACAGCTGCTCCACCTCAGTATAGTCATTCTTGATCCTTGAGTCAGCGTATATCGATCTTATGTACCAATTTCTTGATTGTTGACGTTTGTAATGCATTTGTAAAAGAATCCACTAGTTTGTCACTTGAGCGAATTTGTTGGATGTTGATGCCGCCACTCTTTTGGAGATCATGTGTTGCATTGGCTCTTTTATGAATCAATCTCAATGACTCATTTACTCGTGTGTTGCATTGGATGCCTTGTTAAAAACCTTAACTAAGAAAACCCTTTGGGGAAAAAACTTAGAAAGGAAAAAAAGAGTACAACCATTTGACCTTCAGGGTCATTTGACCTTTAGGAGTCAGTCTAATCTTAAGGATTATTTTCAATTTGTTACTCCCCCTCAAGATAACAATCTTCAAGGTTATCTTTAACGTCTACACTAATATGTGCAACACAAGTTTAACTATCTTCATAGAGAATAGCATGTTTGTCTCGAAGATGACAAAGGATGGTCAATATCATTTCAAATTCGCCAATTGCACATAATTAAGGAACTTCTGGTCCTCATCTTTGTTATCTTTTATAGGTCTAAATGAGTCTCTATCTACTTTAAGTGATTGAATCAACCATTAGATAGACATATGGATGTGATATAATAAAATTTCTTTAAAGACCTTTTAGGTAGGCCGACTAGCGTAACTCCATCAAAGGGATGCTCGATCTGCAGGTCGAGACAATTATTAGTTCAACCTAAGTCTTTTGATTCTAACTCCGTCTTTAGGCATGGGTTGATTTCATCAAGTACTTTTGTACATAATGATTCACATATCCTCTTCAGGAGGAATTTGGAGTGATGTGTTCGAATTTTGTATTCCGCGGACTTCTTATCTCTTAGCACCAATAAATCTCTCACGGTTCATGCGTCAATCAGAATTAATTGATTTATTTTGTCTATGAGTAACTTCAGTTCTTTCATGGTGCAAATACAACAGGTATATGAGATTTTAGTCACTCCTTTTACACTAAATAACTTGATGAACTTCTGGTTCATAGTGCGTGAATCTAATAATTAATCCAACAAGATATTTGCGGCATTCTATCATTTATATTTCGTCTCTCCCCTTAATGCCAACAATGATGTGAGTTGGATTATAAAATCAACATATCAATGAATAAAATAATCCATAATGATTTGCTCTATGTAAGTCATTTGGACGGAGTATACATATAAGTATTATGCTCTTCAAGAGTTTCAATCAAACTCAAGTCATCATTTCTGTACCCTTCTGTCAAAGAATACCCTTTTAGCCCTTACAATGACTTTTGCAGTCTAATCGAAAACATCTTTTTGACTTACATGCTTTGAGCAAGTTAAATCCTTCAGGGATCTTCATATATATGTCACTATCTAGTGAATCATATTGATAGATATTTACTACATACATAAGGCGCATATCAAGCCTTTGTGACATAAGTAGATTAATCAAACTCTAAAATATAATGACGTCTATAATGGAAGAGTACATAATTAATTCCCGATCTTTGAGAGAAAATTATGTCACGAGTATTGCCCTATATCTCGCAATTTTTATTTCTCTTTCTAACAAAGACACATTTATATCCTTCATGGATATACTTTCCGGATTTTGGAACAACAAGTCGAAATATTTTCGGCTTTCTAGGGAATATTAATTCACCTTGTATGACTTCTTTCCTCTTTGGTCAATTATTTCTATCTTGACAATATAGATCATCGTTGAGGATCCTCTTTTACCATTTCGAGAGTCATGTTAAAGGCGAATATATCGTCATGCGTCCACGACGATATTTGATCTCTCCAATATATTGAGATCTCATAATTTTCAGATGCTTGTAGTTCTTCAAGAACTTCATTTGATTGATTAATCATTTTTGTCATTATTTGGTTCATATGTTGTGCCCCTTTTCTTAGACACAAAATTTCTTTTAGAACCAATTGGTCGACCATATTTCTGACGAATTTTAAATGCATTTGCTGTCATTTATGCTTGTCCTTCAGGGACATGAATTCTTGTTGGGGGTATTTGCACCAAATGTATGACATTGCCACTTCTTCTATATACATACTAAAGCATCAAGAAGTTGATTCACAATCTTTTGCAAATGAACCTTTAAACATCTTGTTCACATTGATTACTTCGGGAATCCAAATGTGACTAGTTTTTTTCTTGTGCTTTTTTTTATGTAGATTTCACATTGATTACTTCGGGAATCCAAATGTGACATATGTTCCACCTAATGTTGGGAACGTTATTTCATTATAATAACAATCGTAATGTGAGATCGTTTTTATACGTACAAAACCATTTTGATTATGGACATGAGCAACTAGGTGTTGAATCTCAATCCCAAAGCAATATAATATCAAATCCTCTTCAGGAGGCACTTGGAGTTGTAATAACTCACTCGCTTTATCCAGACAAATCTTCTTGATGGAATTGAGCTCTTTATTTTTGAAATTGTAGTTCTAGAAAGTGCTATATTTCTTCTAGAAATCGAGCATTCATGAAAATTAAGAGATTCTTCAGTATCTCTATGTTGCGCTCATATGGATTTTCAATTATGTTGCGCATCATAGTTGTTTGCAGATGTCCAAACTTATCATGTCAAAGCATAAAGCTCTTTGAACTTCTAGTTCATGACATGGTTTCTCTCACTTGTTTTTATGAATGTGTAATACATTCAAAATGATAGTTTGATAACTTTTCTTTTGTTAGCTTCCGGCTAAATACAAAAGAATCACTACCTGCTTATATAATTTCAATATGCTATATATTGCATATCCTTAAAACGTAGTAAGTGTCTTCTAAACTTACTAGAGTATTTGGCATGTTCAATAGTTAATTTAGTATCATTTGATAGAATGATACAAGCTCTTCGGGAGCCTTTAATGATGTTTGATGCAATAGACTTTAAAATCTTGTAGTTTAAGATGCATCTGCTCGTATCGAGCTTTAAGGAGGACATCTAATTAATATCTTTACGCAATCCTACTGGGATGCTTTGTATCATTCTATTATTATCTCCCTCATGCCTCTCGGATGAACATCATATCAAGATTTCATTAATGTCAACAAGATATAAATACTGTTTTTCATTCTGGAATAACATATATCATCGAAAGTATGAGTTGCTCTTTAAGAGCATTTAATGCCCTTCTAAAATATAAATGATGCTACTTCAGGAGCAAAAGTTGTGGCATTTCCACAAACATGTGATAGAAATGTTAATATCACAATATGGTCATTCTTCAGGAATGTAATTGTGCTACTTCTAGAACAACAATTTAGTTTATTCAAGATAAATGAAATCAATATATTATAAATTTTGAGATCTATCGGATCTCATATCTATTCTTGAAAAGAATTTAAGCCACAATAGGATATTGGAAATGTTGTTGTCAAGCATAGAGGAGCTCTTGCTACCACGCCATGTAATTAGGCAATACTTTAAATTATAAAGTACCTTTAAATCTACATTGTTCTTTATAAACATGTAATATTCTTCAAGAATATTAATTGTGCTACTTTAAGAGCAACAATTAAAGTTATGAACATATAACATTTGTCAAAATCAAGAGCTTGAATTGTTCTTCAAGAACATGTAGTATTCTTCAGGAATACAAATTGTGCTACTTCAGGAGCAACAATTTCAGTCTACATTAAATTGCTTCAGGCGAAAGGGTAATATTTTCGAGAAACCCAAATGTTCTTCAGGAACGTATAGTGTTCTTTGGGGATATCAATTGTGTTACTTCAGGAGCAACAACAATAACAATTCAAAAACCAAGATTCGCCCATCAATAAGATATATTGTATGAATTGCTTAATATGTAATATTCTTCAGAAATATTAATTATGTGCTACTTCAGGAGCAACAAATTAAATTAAATAATTAACCTCTCATCATATACTCGAAAATACCATCAACACATATAATGATTCTACTCACGCCTTATTAAATTAAATAAGCAAATAGTTTCCTACATGTCCTTTTTTTCCACGTAATCAAGATTAAGCATAACCCCACACAATAAAACACAACCAAATTGTGAAATATCTCGGCATATACTAAATATATTTAACAAAGTAGAAATCATGTAATATAAATTATGAGATTCTTTTAAATCTTGGGCAGCGACGATATGAGAAGACATAATATAAATATGGCAATTAAGAGCATACTAAGTCAAACTAATATTGATACCTTCGATTGCAAATTCTCCGTGAATATTTCTTTTAAGAAAAAGCTTATTCGTCCTGATAACGTATTATAAACTAAATAGAACGAGAGAATAATAGAGAGAATGAGAAATAGATGTGTATTATTATGAGAGTGGAGACCTCTATTTATAGAGTACAAGATAGACTGCTAGAGTTTAGATATGGTCATCATATATATAGTAAATCTTATCTACAACATTATTATTTTTAATTACCCTACATGTTCGTTTATCCAAGAAAGAGACTTAAAAATTTATGTTGATTAGCAGATTCGCAATTATAAATTATTTTATGATTATATTCTTATAAATACATTCGCTTAAATACCCTTAATTATAAGCCCTCCATCCTAATTATATAGTTCGCTTTGGTAACTCATGTAGATCAAGAATTATAGCCCTTCATCCCATTCATCTTGTCTCATTTTCCTATTCGAATTATCTTATCCATATTGTCTCATTTAAAAAATGACAACTTTTCTATACACAACTAATCACTTTTTTTTTTGTGCTCTTGACTAATAATGCTCCTTAATATACGTGCAAACAATAAACGAGACAAGCTTGTTGGGACGGAAGGAGTATCTAAAAATGAGGTATTCAACTAGAGGCTTAAAAATAAATATCAAATATTAGCATCCTTTTACTTTTTCTAAAATAACTTATATGCATCCTTTTGACTCTTGTCAGTTTAAATTTTAATATTTATACCATAGTTATCTTTTTAACATAAATTGAAGATTGTTTCAGAGCATTTATTCTTCAATTAATTAGACATTATACAACTCTTGTTTTCTTTCATGTCTTTGATTTACTTATAGCAATGTCACATTGTTCTGCCGAAATAGTTACCCTTGTTCTTGTGGTGTATATCAGTATATGCTTCTCTCTTGTTTTCCATTTGGACTCAAAACAATGACAGGAGTTGTAGGAATGGCAGAACTGGTGGTAGGCTTACTGGGACCAGCTATAGAAATTGTGAAATGCGTTGCTGCACCAATCAAACGCCAATTTAACTCTCTCTGTTCCTTCAATAAAAATATTCAGAACCTAAGAGACGAAGCTAAGAAGCTAGATGATGTGAAGAAGGGGCTGCAGATGCAAGTTGAGAGAGAAAAGGATAATCAACAAATCATTCTTCCTGAAGTAGAGACTTGGTTAACAAATTCCGAAGAAATGAAGAGCGACGAGGATAGAATTCTGAATGAAGTTTCAAATGTTGAAAGTGGTTGTTTGAAGGTGAGAGATCGTTTCTATCTTAGCATGAGAGCTAAGAAAACTGATGATCAAATGAAAGAGCATCGCGATCAGAGCAAGTTTAGTCCTATATCCTAGCCGGCACCTCTAGCAACAACAAAAGCAGTTCCACTGAGAACGCCTTGTTCAAATCTAGGAAACATATCGAGGAAAACATCATGGAAGCGTTGATACGTATTGATGTGAATATGATTGGGATTTATGGGATGGGAGGTGTGGGAAAGACAACTATGGCCAAGAAAATCATGAATCGAGCATTGAAGGAACATTTATTCGATAAGTTGTAATGGTGGTTGTAAGCCAACAAGTAAATAACTTGAGAATTCAGCTTTAGATTGCTGGGTCATTGGGTTTGGAGATGGAAAAGGAAACTCCGCAGTCTAGAGCACATAAACTTCAAGCCAGATTAAGTGGCACAAAGAGAATACTCCTAGTCTTAGATGATGTATGGAGCAGCCTTAGGCTGGAGGATTTAGGAATTCCTTGTGAAAGTGGTTGTAAAATTCTTGTAACATCTCGAAATAAAGATGTTTTGTGTGCAATGAATATACTAAAGATTTGTGGACTACAAATCTTGTTAGACAATGAAGCATGGCAGCTGTTTGGACAGAAAGTTGGTGTCTGTATCGATGCTCCAGAAGTGAAACCAATTGCAGAAAAAGTAGTAAAAGAATGCAAAGGCTTGTCGATCGCCCTTGAAACTGTTGGCGTGGCGCTAAAAAATGAGATCAATCTATCTATCTGGAAAGATGCATTACGACAGTTGACACAATCTAATCCATCGGATATACTAGAAATCATTTTAGAGGTCTACAATCCTTTAAAACTGAGTTAGTGATTGTGCAGAATCCATCTTCTTGCTTTGCTGTTTGTTCCCAGAAGATGATGATATTCCTCTAGAGCATTTGACTTATTGTGCTATGGGGCATGCTCGAAGGAATCCTGGAATTGGAAGAAGCAAGAGATAGCGTGTGGATTGATTAAGATACTTAAAAACCGATTCTTGCTGTTAGATAGTTCGGATGAATATCATGTAAGAATGCATGATGTTATACGTGATGTATCTATATTCATCGAGTCAAAAGAAAGGTTCATTAAGTACTATGATTGCACTTGGATTTCTCTTATGTGGATGGAAGATCAAGACTTCCCGTGGAGTCGGATTTCCCGAGTCTTCGTCTAGTATTACTGAACACAGGAATAGAGCAGGATTTCCGGATAAAGGATAATTTTATTGGAAGAATAAAAGAGCTCGATGTGTTGTTCATGAGACATAGTTTTTTGAGATCAGTAACATCACTAACGCAGATAACGCAGCTACTTGAAAATCTTGTAACTCTTGTTTTATACAACTTTGATGCATTAAGGACCATCTCAGATGTTGGCCACTGTGTGTGTCTTGAAATTCTCGTTATCCATAGTTTTAGTCTGACTGAGGTACCGGTTGAATTGAGGGGACTGAAATGCCTGAGGCTGTTACAAATTTCAGAGTTTTGGAATCCGCGTATCGTAGCACCAGGAGTGATATCAAGTTCGGTTGCGTTGGAGGAGTTGAAGATGGTGCATAGCTTCAGAGAATGGGAAGCAGATGTCGATGGGATAGAGAGAGAGAGAGAGAGAGAGAATATAGGGTATAAAGAACTCGAGGCCTTAACCAATCTGAGGTGCTTGGAAATTGGAGTGTTGGACTCTACTTTAGCTGCTATAGAGCTACGCCTTTCCCCCAAGTTAGTCAAATTTGACATCATGTTTGGTCGTCGTATTCCTGCTCCTCCCGAGATATACCACAAGAAGTTGTCTCTGAATTCCCAGTAGAGAAGAATTTTTGTGGAGATTTGTTTTCGAACACGTTTGTGAAGAGCACAGAATACTTAGAGGCTTATGGTTGTGGCTCCAACTTTTACTTAAAATTAGCAAAAGCTCAAAATGTCAAGTGGTTGAATGTTGTTGGGTTTGAGAATATGAAGAATATGAGAGAATCAGTTGATTGGAGATCTGGAGTTGCTGTATTCCCTCTGTTGGAGTTCCTCCGTCTTGCAGACATAGACAGCTTAGAAGAGATGTGGGATGGTCCAATTCCGTCTAAAAGAAAATGATGCCTCGTTAAAACCTTGACAGAAAAACTCATTGGGATAAACAATTATCGAAGGAAAAAGAGTATAGTTGCTCCTCTCATTATAGTCATTGTTGATACATGAGTCGGCGCATATCGATCTTGTGTACCAACTTTTTGAATATTGACGTTGGTAATGACTTCGTAAGAGAATCCACTAAATTGTCACTTGAGCGAATTTCCTGGACGTTGATGCCGCCACCCTTTAGGAGATATGTGTTTCATTGATTCTTCTGTGAATCAATCTAATGACTCATTTGCTCGTGTTTAGCATTTGATGCCTCGTTAAAAACCTTTACTAAGAAAACCATTTGGAAAAAACTTAGAAATGAAAAAGGAGTACAATCATTTGATCTCAGGGACGGAACTAGGGGGTCGGGAGGGTCGGCCGACCCCCCGATTGCCGGAATTTCATCTTTTTAGGGGTTGAAATTCTTTGTTCCGCCTTTATTTTTTCACTTCATTAGAACCTCCGATCGACGAGATTTCTTTCTTATGTTTATTTCGATCCTCCGACTAAAAAGTTCTAGTTCCGTCACTGTTTGATCTTAAGAGTCATTTGACCTTTAGGGGCTAGTCTCATCTTTAGAATTATTTATAATTTATCACTCCCCTTCACGATAACAATCTTTAAGGTTATCTTCAAAGTCTACAATAATATGTGCAACACAAGTTTAATTATCATCATAGAAAATAGCACGGAATATGTCAATATATCATTACTCTCATAAATAGACCAATACCATGTTTGTCTCGAAGATAACAAATGATGGTCCAATTGCACATAAGTAAGGAACTTCTGGTCCTAAAACTTATTTGCTATCTTCTACAGGTCTAAAAGAGTTTCCATCCGCTTCAAGTGATTTGGGCAACCATTAGGTAGCTATGTGGATGCGATACAATAAAATCTCTTGAAAGACCTTTTAGGTCAACTTGCGTAACTCCATCAAGGAGATGCTCGATCTGCAGGTCGAGACAATTATTAGTTTAACCTAAGTATTTTAAATCTAACTCCGTCTATAGGCATGACTTAATTTCTTCAAGTACTTTTGTACACAATGATTCACATATCCTCTTCAAGAGGAATTTGAAGTGATGTGTTCTAATTTTGTATTTTGCGAACTTCTTATCTTATGGCACCAGTAAATTTCTCACACTTCTGGCGTCAAAGAACATCGATCGATTTATTTTGTTTTAAGAACTCCAGTTCTTTCATAGTGCATATACAATAGGTATATGAGATTTTAATCACTTTTTTTGCACTGAATAATTTGATGAACTTCCACTTCATAGTGTGTGAATATAAATAATTAATCCAATGAGATATTTGCGGCATTCTATCATTTATATTTCACATCTCCCCCTAATGACGACGATGATGTGGGTTGGATTATCAATGAATAAAATAATTAATAATTATTTGCTCTATGTAAGTCATTTTGACGGAATATACATATAAGTATTATGCTCTTCAAGAGTTTCAATCAAATTCAAGTCGTCATATTAGTTTTCTTCATTCTTGTGTATCCTTCTTTAAAGGAATACTCGATGTTCTTACTATATCCCATACGGCTAGATTGTTTCAGTCTGTACAACGACTTTTGAAAACATCATTTGACTTGCATGCTTTGAGAAAATTAAGTCCTTTAGGGATTTTCAAATATGTCACTATCTAGTGAATCATATAGATAAATATTTACTACATCCATAAGGCGCTTTGTGACATAAGTAGATTAATCGAACTCTAAAATTTGGCTTCAATTGTGGAGAGTACATAATTAATTACTGGTCTTTGAGAGAAGCCTTGTATTACGAGTATTGTCCTATATCTCGCAATTCTTATTTCTCCTTTTAACAAAGACACATTTTTTGGATTAGGAACTACATGTCCTAATGTTTTCGGCCTTTTAATCGAATTTAAACTCGCCTTGAATGACTTCTTTCCTCTTTGAAAAATTATTTCAATATTGACAATCTCTAACAGATCGTCGTTGAGGATCCTCTTTGAACATTTCAATAGTCATATGAAAGGCGAATATACCGTCATGCATCCACGACGATATTTGATCTCTCTAATATTTTGAGATCTCATTATTTTTAGACGCTTGTAGTTCTTCAAGAGCTTCATTTTATTGATTAATCATTTTTATTATGGTTTGGTTCATATCTTGTACTCCTTTATCTTAGGTACAAAATTTCTTTCAGAACCAATTGATCGAGTATATATTTGACGAATTTTAAATGCATTTACTATCATTTATACTTGTCCTTTAGGGCATCAATTATTGTTGGGTGTATTTGCAGCACATGTATGATATTGTCACTTCTTATATATACAAAAGCATCAAGAAGTTGGTTTGCAATCTTTTGCAAATGAATCTTTTGACTTTTGTTCACATTGATTACTTTGGGAATCCAAATGTGACTAGCTTTTTCATTACGATGCTTTTGTGGATGTAGATTACACATTGATTACTTCATGAATCCAAATGTGACATGTTTCACCGAATGTTGGAAATGTTATTTCATCATAATAACAATCTTAATGTGACACTCATATTTATCCGTACAAAACCATTTTGATTATGGACCTGAGCAACTAGTTGTTGAATCTCAATCCCAAAGTAATATAGTATTAAATCCTCTTCATGAGGAATTTGGAGTTTTAATAAACTTACTAACATTATAAAACATACATTCGTGAGGGAATTAAGCTCTTTATTATTCGAACTTCTAGTTCTAATAAGTGCTACATTTCTTCTAGAAATCAAGCAAATCATGAAAATTATTTTATTAAGAGATTCTTCAGGATCTCTATGTTGCGCCCATTTGAATTTTCAATTATGTGTGCATGATAATTGCTCACAGATGTCCAAACAGATCAAGTCAAAACATAAAGCTCTTTGAACTTCCGGTTCATGACATGATTTATCTCACTTAATTTTATGAATGTGTAATACATTTAAGACGGTGGTGCGATAACTTTTCTTTTGTTTTGCTTCTGGCCAAATACAAAAGAATCATTGTCAACGTATATTGTTTCAATATGATATTCATTGCAACAGATATCTTTAAAACTTAGTAAGTTCCTTCTAAACTTACTAGAGTAAAGTGCAAACTCAATAGTTGATTTTGTATCATTTGATAGAATGGCACATGCTCTTCTAGAGCCTTCAATAATTTTGATGCACAAGATATTAAAATCTCGCAGTTTAGGAAGTATTTACTCGTATCGAGCTTTAGGGAAAGCAAACAATTGATATCTTTACGCAATCCTGTTGGGATGCTTCATTCCATTCTATTATTCTTTCTCACATGCCCCTTACTGGCAGATGCACATCGATATCAATAATGCATTAATGTCAACGAGATGTAAATAATATTTTTCATTCAGGAATAACATATATAACTCAAAATACAAGTTGTTCTTTAAGAGCATTTAATATTCTTCTAGAATATAAATAATGCTAATTTAGGAGCAAAAATTAAATAGTATATAAAATACTATATTTGAGGCATTTCCACAAACATGTGATAGTAATATTACTATCACAATATAGTCATTCTTCAAAAATGTAATTGTGCTACTTCCAGAGCAACAATTTAGTTTTATTCAAGATAAATGAAATTAGTAAATTGTAAATTTTGAGATCTACCGATCTCACATCTATAGGATATTGGAAATGCACTTGTCAAGAATATAATAGCTATTGCTACCAGCCCATGTAATTAGGTAATACTTTAAATTATGACGTACCTTTAAATATACATTGTTCTTTAGGAACATGTAATATTCTTCAAGAATATTAATTGTGTTACTTTAGGAGCAACAATTAAAGTATGGTTGTTGTGACATATGATTTCAAAATGACAAGTTTTAGTTGTTCCAAGAACATGCAGAGTTAATTGTGCTACTTCAAGATCAACAATTAGAATTATGAACATATAGCATTTGCCAAAATCAAGAGCTTGAATCGCTTTTTGAAGAATATGTAGTATTCTTCGGAATAAAAAATTGTGCTACTTCGGGAGCAATAATTTTAGTCTATATTAAACCAATTCAGGCGAAAGGCTAATATTTTTGAGAAACTCAATTGCTTTTCAGGAACATATAGTTTAATTTGGGGATATCAATTATGCTACTTCGGGAGCAACAACATTAATAATTCAAGAACCAAGATTCACCCATCAATAAGACATATTATATGAATTGTTCAATAAAAGTATGTAATATATTCTTCAGGAATATTAATTGTGTGCTACTTTAGGAGCAACAAATTAAGATTATATATATATGTATATATATATATATATATATATATATATATATATATATATATATATAAAAATACAGTCTGCATGAAAAAAAAGGTATATAGTGAACACATAGATAATATTAATAATTCTTCAAGAGTGTGACATATTCTTCAACAATATTAAATTGTGCTACTTCTCAAGTAACCATTAAATCATTTCAATAAATAAGTTTGAATTGCTCGTTTAGAGCATGTGATATTTTTTAGAAATATTCAGTGTATGTTCTCATGTAATATTATACAGGAATATTGATTGTGTTACTTCTTAAGCAACAAGTTAAGTTGAAAATATGTGTTTCAATTGCTCGTTAAGAGCATAAATATATTCTTCCGTAATATTAATGGCTTGTGCCACTTCTGGGACAACAATTATAACAACATAAGAGATCGTAAAAGTCTCTTAATTAAAACGAACCATACTATATATCATGTCATATCGGGATTAAAGAGTAGTAAAGATCACATACCAACATGTATATATCGGGATTGAATCATGAAGTATTAATCCATATAGATGTCGACTAAAAGTTTTACTTTCCGTCGTGGATGTATATATCATCTTCAACGACCTTTCTTGTTGATAACGTGTTATAAATTAAAGAGAATACGAGAATAATAGAGAAAGCGAGAATGAGATGTGTATTATTATGAGTACCTAAAACCTGTTTTATAAAATTACAGACGGGCTCATGAGCTTTCAGGATTTACATGGTCATCATAATATTTACAACAGAAAACAATATTTAGTTATCTAAAAAAAGAGAACAACTCTTTTTGTATCCGAAGTAAGGGAATGATAGAAATAGTGTTATTCATAACTTTTATCAGTTACGTTCATTTTTATTTTATTTTTATAATGAGTAAATGTTGGTCCCGAGATTAAAGGTTCAGGTGTGGAGGTGGGGGGCGGGGGGGTGAATACACCTGAAAACAATTTCTCAACTTTAAACACGAACAGTCCTTTTCAGGAGAGTGTCGTATTGAATAAGTTCAGTAGACCAAATAAGCTATTCTGGATCGTGTGGCAGAGTGGCTGACTTCACTGAGGCCTGCTAGCTGACTTAGTCAGAATTCAGTACCGTTCAGCTGAAGTTCAGTATAATGCGGAAATGTGTAGGCCCAAATTCAGTTGAGCTTAGAAAATGTTTTTAATAAAACAGTTTCAGTATGTTAGTGCACTCGATTAAGCTTTGCTGAAACTCAGTTGAATGATGTTAGAAATACTTTCAGTATGAACAATAATCAATGCAACAGTTAAAACAGACAAACACACAGAACACAAGCAATTTTTAAAGTGGTTCGGATCCAACAATCCTCCGTCCACTGTCCCGAAAGATCAGGTAGCTATGTATTATACTGAGATAGTCTCAGTCGGTTTGTACGCTGGACAAACACTGGTCTTGAGATTTATACTGAGCAAGTCTCAGTTTACAAGTTATCAAACTAAAGCATTTGACAAACTCTCCAACTATGAAGGAGTCATTTACAATAAGGATCAGTTCGGATATGAACTCCTTCGTCTAAGCTACGGATAAGATCTGCTGAGCTTAGGTTAGAGGGATAGGGAACGAGAAAGTGGCTTCTAGAGCGATGAACAGTTAAGTATGGACTTGGGTTCATATTCAGTCGCTTGGATACTAGAGGCTTTATGATCTGGTTCAGCTTGGTTCCCTATGAGCAAGTATGTCGTCTTTCGCCGGAGATTATCTCTGAACTTCTTGCGGAAGACTTGGGTCGTTTTGAGGTGCTCGTGAATCCTCGTATGTTCTTAGATTTTCTCTGTGTTCACTCGTTCGGTGGTTCGTGAGCTTCAATTTGAATTGTATCCCTCTATTTATAGAGTAGAGACAAGGATAGATCCGTTGGAGACGACGATCCTTGTGTCTCTCTCTTTTAGGTAGCTAACGGCTCTTTCAAAGATGGTGGCAAAGTACTTTCCCTCCATTTTTGGAAAGTTGTTGACTTGCAGCTTTAATCAGAAAGTAGACAGCTGGCTGCTCGTCATTGGTCGAGGCTGAAGAGAGTAGGTGAGACAGAATAGACTTCAAGGTAGATATGAAGCTGACTTCTCTCATCCTCGTATGACTCTGCTGATTTGACTTAGAAAATCCTAACAGTTAGAAGACTGTCCAGCCGTTGCTGAGTCTGATCTATATTCAGTAGCATGCTCCTTCTGAGTCAGCTCTACTGAAGATCAACTCTGAGTTTAGTGAACTACTCCTGCTGAGTTCAGTTCCACTGACTCCTTTCAGTATACTGCTCCTGTTGATTCCAGTATCACTGAGTCTTCTTCTTTTGGTACTGAGGCTGGTGATCTACTGAGCACCTGAACCAAATGAAGAGTGTCTACTGAGTCTGAAACCTCAGAGACAGAACAACACATTACAACTGAATGGTTCATCAGTTCAAATTAGGATTTTGGGATCTTCAAATCTTCAGCGAATATTCAGAGCACTAGGCTGCTGAGTTATCTCCCAACAAGTTGTGGAGAGACTGAATCATCTCCCAATATTTTCCCCTTATTTGATGATGCCAAAACCTAACACTATAACTATCTGAAACAGAGCTCCTTACAGGTATTACAAGTAGAATCAGTGGAGTTGTCCTTCAAGTTCTAGACTACTGAGGGAATCAGGGAAGAAATATCAGAACCGATACAGAAAACTAACAGCAATTTCTCCCTTTCTAACAACATTTTCCCCCCATCTAAAGCAATCTAACAAACTAGGATCTAACAAGATAAGAACTGACAGATAAATATATTCAGTGAGTGTGTGAGTCAGTAATCACTTGAGTGATTCTGAGTGTTAAGCATAAAATAAACAAGGCCATATAGACAATAAGGAATTGTTAGGGCCGAATAACAGTGATGTTTTATATATGAGGAAATTCAGTACAGATACATCAGATTGCTATTCTAAGAAAAACAGAACAGAAAATATAAGAAATACAAAGGATGTCTATCATCTGAACTACTGAATCCTGTCTTTGAAGTCCTTTGATTTTTCTTCAGGAAGTGGCAGTCCATACATTCTGTAAGTGATCTTCCTCAGCTTCAGTATCTCTGGAAAATCAACAGGCTCATCTTCATCTAAGTGTCTTGCTTGGGCAGCATCCTTAATCTCCTTCTCAATCACCCCATAATGTACAGAACCATCAAGCTTCAGTGGGGGGGGCATAATCCTTGAGCTGGGACCCTGACATCAATCTTATCTGCTATGGCCTTCTGAACTCTAGCAAAGATCTCTGGGTCAGTCTTCAGAAGCCATTCAGCAAATGCAATAGACTTGTGCATTTCCGGCCAGTATCTCCAAAAGTAGAATCTCTTGATATAGTCTGCTTTCAGTGACTCCCACCTCTGTGTCCGTTCCCATGGCATCCATTCATCAACTCTGGGCCATCTGTGGATCTTGAGGTCAGTAGGCTTCCCGAGTCTTCTGTATTTGTAAGGAATATCTGCTTTCTCAAGAATCCTTTGGCTTGCTTCCTTCTCAGCTTTCGGCTCGTAGCTTCTAGATCAGCCAGTCTGAGCCTTTCTCTTGCTGCTTCTATCTGCCTGGCTTCAGCTCCTCTGTCTAGATACCTCTCCATCTGATCCCATATCTCTTGCATTTCTAGCTCTTGTTTCTTTGAGGGGACATAGGAGGGCACATGCACTTCTTCTTCTGAGTCCGCAGGAGTAGAAGATGTTTCTTTTGAGGTTCCCTGCTGACCAGATGTCTGCTGCTGCTGCTGCTATTCTTTTTCTTTCTCTTTGTCTGCCTCATCACTCAGCTTTAGTTTCCTTGGAGGCAGCCTTGTCCCAGGCTTCCTACCTCCTGCTGGAGCCTTAGTCTTGCCCTTGGCTGGCTTTTTCTTTGGCTTGTTGGCAGCCTCGACAATCTCCCTGGCAAGCTTCTCATCTGCAGCTATCTAAGCTTCTTCCTCAGGAGTGATGTATCTTCTTGTACCTTTCTTCGTGGGAGGAGTGGGAAGCTCTAGTATTTTCTTACCCTTCCTTGCACTGGAGGAGGCAGAGGAACCTCTTCCTCTTCTGAGTCCTCCTCTGCATACTCAGCAATTTCCTTGATGATATTACTGGGTGTCTGAGGTGCTTGAGTAGCAGAATCCTTGGGTCCTGAGCAACTTGGGCCAGTCTCAGCAGGCACTACATCTCCTGCTGCTGAGACACCTTGGGGCTCGCCTTGTGCTGACTGAGTAGAGGGACCAGTGGGAGCAGATTGTTGACTCTGAGTTGTTCCGGCCACTGTCCTCACTCCTTTTGGTACTCTTAGTACCTTCTCCTTCCCTTCCGGTACCTTCAGCTTTCCTTCCCCCTTTTTGGCATCAGCAAATAAACCAGGGGTGGGAATCTGTACCTTTTTATCTAGACTCTTGTAAGCTGTTGAAAGATCATCCAATGCATACTGCAGCTTTGTAAGTCTCTCATGCAGTTGGTTTCTCTCATTAGTTAGTTGTTCGCTGTACTTCTTGTGAGAGGCGTCTACTGCCATCTGAATATCTTGCAACTTCTGATCCACCTTATCTTCCATAGCCTTATGAATGTTTTGGATTCTGAGCTAGGAGGCCCGAGAGGTAGAGGAGATGGATGCAGTGTGAGCTGACTGGGCGGCCTTGTATTCTTCCAGAAATTTCGCTTGGCCAGCCTCCATCAATTTCAGTTGCTCTTCAAAGTTGGCTCGTTGAGTGGCAAGTGCGTCTGTCAGAATTGTTGAGAAGTCGGGGGCAGGAGTGTTCTGAATTGTAGTTTTGAGCCCCTTGATCTCCGCACTCTGAGCCTGAGTGGTCTGCCTCCACAACTTGTGGACGACACAGGCGAGGAGTCTATTCTGAGTTCCTTAACTCCTCAGGGCCCTAGCCACTGACTTCGATCGTCGGCTTTCAGGGCTGGGCGCTACCTTGAACGCAGACTCAAGTAGAAGCTGAGCTGGTTCTGCTGACTTTGAGGTACCACCCTCCGACCGACCCGGACCAAGGATGTTGAGAGGAGGTTCAACCGTAGAAGTTGGAGCATCCTTGTCCAGCTTGAGTTCCCTCATCGAGCTTCTCGGGGCTCGAACCGGGGTGGGTCCTGACCGTCGGGGTCAGACCCATCTGAGGGTGCCGTTGCTGAGGTTGGTTGGCGATCATTCAGTATGGCGAGCATGGCAGCCCTCAAGTCATCTAAGGAACAGATGTCAGACGGCTCGGAGTAGCCAATCTTGTTCCTCATCATCAGCTCCTCTTCGTGGAGCTGTTCACAGGAGTGGTGTTTGATCAGCTTGTTCAGGGTAGACCACTCTTGGAACCTGATCAACGTGTGGAGTCTAGTCTGCCTTGCCAGTATGATAAGATCCGCGTGGCTGGCTATCTCCGGAATATGTTCAACAATCTCTCGGGAGGCTCTTGACTGCAGAGCTGACGCCTCCATCCCGATCGATTCCGACTCGGAAGCGCCTCTACGAATCTTCTACTTCAATCGGAGATCTGTTGCTTCTCGCCAGACGGAATGCTTTGCTAAGGTGGAGGAATATCCAAGGGCTCTCGGTCGTAGGAATCTGTTCAGTCTCGATCCATTGGTCTACTGTATCTCCTTGTTCAATGGAGACGGCCTTCTCCAGTGACTGAGTTTTCTCTGAGGACTCAGCCTCGTCCCTTAGCTGCAGAGGTGGTTCAGCAACAACCTCAGCTACGACCTCACTGACTTTCTTCAGTCTCTTGGTCGGTGTCTTGGGAGTAGACTTGGGAGGTGACCTCTTCTTGGTAGGAGTGGAGGACTTCTGAGCTCCGGTCTTGGGATCAACAGGCCCTGACCCAATCTGCTGAAAGGCCGCTGCCCTGCTCTGGAATCAGACCTTCTTCAAATTGAAATATTGCTTATCAGCATACACCACATTATCTGATCCGCTGAAGTCTTCTATCATGACTGAAATCTTGAGTCCATAAAGTAACTTTCCCTTCACGGCTAGGCGTTAGGATGATTTGTCGAATTTGGCGGACTGCGTCATGAATTCTTTGAGGAAGAACTCAGTTCAGGTGATCTTCGCATGATCATATATGGTCATCATCATTTGTATCTTCGGCCTTGATACTTGATCAAAGGATCCGGCCTGACTCGTCAGTATCTGGGTCACGATGTAGGCTAGGGCTCTGAATTTTGGGAGCATGACATTCTTTGGGAATGTTGCTCTGAATGAAGTTGGCTTCCCACAGAAGATCTCTAAATATTCGTCCATCAGATCATCTTTATAGCCCACCGTGCTGAATCCCTTGTTAGGATGTTTGAAGCTGCGCTAAAGAGCTTCCTTCACAGACATCGTCTTGATCTCGGAATAAGCTTGAGAGGGGTCGGCAACTGTATGAGTTATGAACTTGCATCTGATGTCCCCTTCAGCTGACTCTAAGTTCAGATACAACTCAGCAATTTGTCGAGGGAGGAAATAAGATGGCTTCCTCGACAGCAAACCCTCTAAGACGGTTGCTCTGAGAGCATCGAAGATCTCCTCCATGTAGTCGAGCTCGCAGGCGTCGAACTCCATGATTGGTTCGCACTAGACTTGATCCTTCTCAAGGATCTCCTTCATGTTCAGGGGAACGTTAACGAATGATCCTGCCATGTTTAATATTCTGCAAAGAAGAAAATATCAGTATCGAAATAAAAATATTATAAGTATCACTAACGATGCTGAATAATCATTAAAGATTTACCAAAGAGTTTTCTGAGAGATTTGAAAATAAGTTTGCAAGGAGTCGGAAGATATTCTGAGAAAATCTAGGGTTCGTAAAAATTGCAGAGTGAAAATGGCGGTTTCGTAGAAAATTAAGGTTCGAAAACTAGGGTTCGAAAATGTGCAGAGTGTGCAGAGTAAAAATGACGGTTTCTCAGAGTAAAAATGGCGGTTTCTCAGAGTACAAATGTGCAGAGTAAAAACTAGGGTTCGAAAATGTGCAGAGTAACTAGGGTTCGAAAATGTGCAGAGTAAAAACTAGGGTTCGAAAATGTGCAGAGTAAAAATGGCGGTTTCTCATAAAACTAGGGTTCGAAAATGTGCAGAGTAAAAATGGCGGTTTCTAACTTTGAACGTGTTTATATATGTTAAAGAAGATGAACATTTAATAATCCACGGTTCAGTTTGAAATAGCTTCTTGAGATGGACGGCTATGATTTAATGTTATAAAATAGGTAATGATCAATTTAGCCACCTAAGTCAAAATACAGTTGTAAATAGCCAAAGAAGTAACTTGATACGACATGCATTTAATGCGCCGCAGAGTTCAGCATGCTTTACATAAAATGTCGTGTATTTAATATAAACCGTTATATTAAATGACATTTTCTAAGGAATTGAATACGAAGCTGAATCTGAATCATAAATGCACAGAATATTTCATTGGCTACTGAGTAGAGATACGCAAACCTGTCAGCTGAACATCGTAGTCAGCTGATACCTCGTATAGATGGTTGCTGAGTCTCTATGTCCTGAATTTACTCACTACTGAGAGTGAACATTCCCCCTTGCTGAATGCTCCTCTCCTGAATCCACTTAATGACTGGAGTCAGTAGGGTCCAGCAGACCTAGCTCTACTGAAAGTTCTCTGAATCTGGCTTCAGCTAGAGGCTTGGTCAGAATATCTGCCCTTTGATGGTCAGTATGGATCTTTTCCATCCTAATATCCTTCTTTTCGACATGATCACGAATGAAGTGATGTCTGATGTCCACGTGCTTGCATCTCGTATGAAGTACTGGGTTCTGAGTGATTGCAATTGTACTGGTAGTATCGCAGAAGATCGGCACTTCATTCTGAATAACATCATAGTCGCGTAGCTGCTGTCTCAGCCAAAGGATTTGGGCGCAGCGACTTCCGGCAACCATATATTCAGCTTCAGTAGTTGGTTTCGCTACTGAATGATGTTTCTTTGAGAACCAGCTTACTGCCAAGGAACTGACACGTTCCAGAAGTTGACTTTCGGTCAATTCTACATCCTGCATAGTCAGCATCAGAATAACCGGTTAGTTCAATATATCATCAGCTGGATACCATAAACCCATGTCAGGTGTTCCTCTGAGATAGCGGAGAGTCTTCTTTGCTGAGTCCATGTGACTCTGCTTAGGATTCGCCTGAAATCGAGCACAGACACCTACAGCATAAGTTATGTCAAGTCGAGTAGCTGTTAGATATAATAATGAACCAATAATAGTACGAAATTCAGTATGGTCTACTGATACTCCCTCTTTATCAAGATCGATTTTCATGTTCGTGTTCATCGGGATCTTGATCGGTTTGCCGGATGTGAAACCAAACTTCTTGATGAGGTCTCGAGTGTATTTACCTTGATTGATGAACGTTCCCAGATTGTTTAACTTGAAAACCGAGGAAATAATTCATCTCTCCCATCATTGACATCTCAAACTTATCCTTCATCATTTTCTCAAACTGCTGACACATGATGATGTTCTTCGATCCGAAGATTATGTCATCTACGTAGATCTGCACAAGTAGGATATCGTCTTCCAGTCGAATGCTGAATAATGTGCGGTCTACTGTGCCTTTTTGAAAACCTTTCTGAAGAAGAAACTCAGATAGGGTATCGTACCAAGCCCTGGGTGCTTGTTTTAACCCGTACAGAGCCTTTCTGCGTCTGTAGACCTGATGTCCCTGCTGAAAGCCAAGAGGCTGTTCTACATAGACTTCTTCTTTCAGCACGCCATTCAGGAATGCAGACTTCACATCCATTTGATAAACTCTGAATCGTTGGTGTGTTGTGTAGGCTAGGAATAGTCTGATTGCCTCCAATCTTGCAACTGGAGCAAAAGTTTCGTCGAAATCTATTCCTTTAGCTTGACAGTAGCCTTTTGCCATGAGTCTGGCTTTGTTCCTTACTATAACGTTGTTTTCATCTCGCTTGTTCTTGAAGACCCATTTAGTTCCATTCACATGTTGATGCCGGGGTCTGTCAACAAGCTCCTATACTTCGTTTCTCGTGAACTGATTTAGCTCCTCCTGCATAGCTATGATCCAATCAGCATCCCTGAGTGCATCCTCAACTAACTGAGGTTCTTCAGTAGACAAGAAGCAGGAGTATAATGTTCTTTCTCCCTGACAGAATCTGGATCTTGTCTTTACGTTTGCTGAAGGATCTCCAATGATTAAACTAGAAGTGTGAGTGTCCAGCCACGATATACGATGTTTTAACTCTTCATCTGAAATTTGTTCAACACAAATAGTATGTGAGTTAGGCATTTCAGTTGTACTATTCTGAGATTGAAGCAATTCAGTTACTAGAGTTGGGTCTACTGAGTCAGTTCAGGGGCATTTAGCTCAGGAACTTCATTTGTTCCCCCTGAATTATTATCCTCAGTAGAGGTCTCAGTTACCACTTGGGTTTCTTCATCGACCTGAGTTACCTGGGATTGACTCTGTTCCGTAGAGTCAATCTGTTCAGCTACTTCTGCTGCTGGCTGAGATTCAGTGGACTTATCTTCAGTTTCTTCATCTGAATCATCATCCCAACACAGCTGGATCTTTTCAACTTTATCTTTTACGCTCAGATCCTGTAGCTGCTTACTGATGTCCTCAGACTCTGGTTTAGAGTTCTTGCTCCTGTCTTTAGTAGCAAACTCATTAAAAACAACATGAGTATCCTAAGAAGACTCCCTGGTCTGACTTGCTATCAAAATTCTTCAACTGAACCTTCCCATTATCGTGGATAAAGCACGAACACCCAAAAATATGGAAATAAGATAGAGAAGGCTTCCTGCTGTTCCATAATTCATATGGTGTCTTCTTATACTGCTTTGTCAGTAGAGATCTATTCTGAGTATAACATGCAGTGTCAGTGGCTTCTGCCCAGAATTTGGTTGGGAGTCCTGAGTCTGCGAGCAGGGTTCTTGCTGCTTCTTTGAGTATTCTATTCTTCCTTTCAACAACCCCATTTTGTTGAGGCGTGCGCGCGGCAGACGTCTCATACTCTATGCCTTCAGCTTTGCAGAACTCCTCCACCATTGAATTCAGGAACTCATTTCCTCTGTCTGAACGTATCTTGATGATCTTGTTGTTCTTCTCGACACTGAGCTTTTTCAGAAGCGTTGGTAACTCTGTTTTGAAGTCAGACTTGTTGGCAATAAATATGACCTATGTGTAGCGCGAGTAGTCTTCAATGACCACTAAAGCATACTTTTTGCCTCTGATCGTCACCAAAGAGACTGGACCGAATAAATCCATATGTAGCAGCTGAAGGATTCCATTAATGGAAGGAGATGGAGCTGGAGGATTTTGATTCCTTGTTTGCTTTCCCTTCAGGCATGCTTCACACTGAGTGTCTTTGCTGAATACTTCATTCGGCAGTCCTCTTGCTAGAGTGTTCCTAGCTAGCTTGTTGAGCGTCTTGAAGTTGAGATGGCCGAGTCTTCTGTGCCAGAGCCACCCCGTTCTGTTGGCGTTCTTCGCCAACAAACAAGCTTCAGGTTCAGCTGAGTTCCAGTCAGCTATGTAGATTTATCAATAACATCACAGAAACCAGCATAAAAAATCACTCTATTCGAGTTATCACAAAATTGACAACAGAGAGAAGATTATACTGAAGTCCTTCAACATATGATACTCTTGGAACTGTTGCGGTTCCAATGCTGAGTGTTCTATAGCCTCTGGTATAGCCTTTTGCATTATCTCCAAACTCGATTCGGGGTCCTTCTTCAGTAGTATAATTCTTCAGTAGGTCCTTTTGGTATGTCATGTGTCTTGAGCATCCGCAATCCACATACCAAGGATCTTTGTGCACCTGCAAAAAAGAATTATATTTAGGTACCCTTCATTTTTTATTTTGGGTCCTTAGATGTTAGTTTTGGAAACCCAAATCTGTCTTATGACCCTGGTGGTCTCAAACAGTTTCTTCCAACTTTGATCAACATACTTGACCACTGGACTGGTCGATGCTGACTTCTGAAGCTTCACAGGTTCAGGAGTCCTGATCTTCTGAGTAGGTGGACTGCTGACCTTTGCCTTCTGCATGGCTTTCTTCTTCTTCTTCTGACACTTAGGTCTTCTCCTGACTATAAGATGTGTCAGCTGCGGAGGTCCATACTGATCAGCCCACTTAGCTTTGCTAGTTCCCCCTTGACTGAACTGGGGTGATTTGGAACTGATCTTCTTGTCGAATGCGTCGATAGCTGGGATGAGGTGCCTTCATCTTTTGTTTGTTCTTGGCCAGGGGGTTCATAATCTTTGCGTTGATGGTCTCTCCTTGAACAAATCTATCAGCTAGTCGGTTTACTGAGCGTACGGGGGCAGATGAGGAGGCTCCATGGCTGAATCCAAGTCCCTCCTTGCAGTGCTTAGGCTTGTTGCTTGCTAGCATTGCCTCAAGCTTCTTTTCAGCGCCCATGTATCGCTCTGTCATCAGGTTCCTCTAGACATCATCGTTTTTCTTCAGCAGTTCATGCTCGGTCTGAAGTCCTGACAACTCTTGCTTCAGTTGGACTCGGTTCATAATCTTTCGGAGTCAAGTCATTGGTCAGTACTGAGATCTGATCTTCTTGATGCTGAGACTTGGCCATCAGAGAGTTTATCTCCTCCCTAAGTCTCAACACAAGTCCTTCTGACTCAGTAGCAACCCGACTCTCCTGAGAAAGTCTCTGATTCTCCACTTTCAGGGTATCCAACTCCTGAAGAGTCTTACTGAGCTGCAGACTCATCCGAATCCGCTCGTCGAGTAGTTCTTCATATGCGATTGCAACGTCCGCATTCTCATCTCGCACTCGAAATAGTATCGTGTGTGCAGTGTGAAGAGGAGTTAAATGGAGCGTGAGAGTTTACCTCATCGTCCCCTCCTGCCATGAGACACTTTTCAGCGTCTTCTTCAAGCTCTACAACCATGAATGCCGCTTCATCGTTAGATGAATCCATGAAGGAATCGACTTCATCTGAGTCGTCTGATAGTTCACCAGTTATATATGCCTGACGCTTCTTGATGAACTTCTCCCTTCGAGTTTTGTGTGCTGCTCTCTCAGCAGTACTAAGTTCAGGACAATCATACTGATAGTGTCCCGGCTTCTTGCAACAGATTGTGTGTAGTGACTCTCTCTTCTTTGCTTTAATTGTCTTTCGACCGAGCCGAGTCCTCCTCGTTTCCCGCATTCGGAAGTATGTGAGTCGGGAGTGCGTTTAGGTGTATACTCAGCCTTACCCTTGGAGTCTCTGACACTCTTGAGAGTTTTCTGCGCCTCTCCTTCTCTTTCTGATACTTCATGGCAACCAGCGCGTACTTCTTAGCCAGGTTTCCTTCTTGTAAGTCACCGATCGAAGGTTTAGCCTTGCTAGAAGTCGAGCCATCGTGGCCGACGGATGCTTTGAAGGCATGGTCGACTTGGGTGTTAGCTTCACCGTTGCTTCCTTTGAGGTAGACCAAACTCGAACTCCTCGGCTTTAAGTTCGAAAAGATATGGTCGGGAGTAACAATATCTAAATCGAATGTCTCAAGAAAGTAGAAAAGGGAATCCAACGACCGTCCGACGGTGCCCTCAAAATCTTGAGATTCATCTCTCTGTTGGAGAACGTCTTTCCCAACCCGTTGATAGAGTTCATTAGATCCGTGAATCTGATGTTAAGATCTTCAATGGAGTCACCAAGCATGAGAGACAGTCTCTCCAGCTTCTGAAGTTCCAGCGCCAGTTTGTTTGCCTTGATCTTCTGAGTCCCCCGACTCAGTAGCGCTAGAGCATTCCAGAGTCCTGAACTCTCCCGAGATAAGAATCGCTCAGAGTGGTCAGTATGGCGTTTCTGGCGACCCGGTCTAAGTTGTGAAGCTTCTTCTCCTCATGGGTGAAGAGACTTATGTCTTTAGGGATCTTCTTCCCGGTCACCATTCCTCCTCCTTGTGTTGGGTCCTGAGTTATGACACTATTAACCATAGGAACGATAGGTCCGTCTTCCAGTACTTCTGTCATGCTATCGTGGAGGGAAGTCAGATGTGCCTCCATTCTGACTCGCCATACCCCGTAGTTCTTTACTGAGAACATGGGTACCATCCTGATTCCTGACATATCAGACATAGTAGAAAATGATATGAATGAAGAATGATATGCAGTGAAAACGTTTTCTGGATCCATTCAAGTAGATCAGTTTCAGAATAACAAGAGTCTTAGAGAACTCCTGCTCTGATACCAATTGTTGGTCCCAATATTAAACGTTCAGGTATAGAGGGGGGGGGGGGGGAAGGGGTGAATACACCTGAAAACAATTTCTCAACTTGAAACACGAATAGTCTCCGTCCTGTTTATATTATCCTTTTTTTTTTCGGGAAGGAGACTAAGAAAATTGATTTAGTTGTATATTTTATGTGTTTTAATTGTATTGAGAAATGAACACATTTTTCGATGAATGACTGGTAAGAAAGAATGAGAATTCATTCAAATTTTATTAAGGCATAATTGAGACAATCGATGTTTTTTCCGGATTTTTTTTCATGGCGTATTTACAGAAATAATCTAAAGTTTTTAAAAAGTTAAAAATCATAATTTTCTGAGTTCGTAGCGGAACGGAATCGTGTAAGGGAGAAACTTTTAGAGAGAGAGTGTATAAAAATGTAGGGTGGGTAGTGGGTAATGAAGGGTCCACCTCAATTTTGAATGTAGAGTGATTTTTGTCATTAAAGGAAACATGACAATATTATTGGGACAACCCGAAAAGAATAACAAGACAATATTAATGGAACGAATGGAGTACAATACTTGTATATATTATGATTTATACTTTATCTTGTTGAATTTCAAGCAACCTTTACTAATAGCAATATTTAAAGTTGGATTACTGTACATAGTTTATCAAATAAAAGCCAATCATTTATGTATTAACTAAAAACCAATCTCATCCATTGATTTAGGACAATCAATGATTAGATCTAAATCTAGGATTTAATATTGCTTATGCATCTTTCTTTTGTATTTTATAGATAAGCATATTTAGTCTTTCCGTTGTGCATACTCCCTTCATCCGCTAACCGTTATACATAAAATTTAATATACATTAACTATAAAAGTAATATGCATAAAAAATACAAAAAATATATCCAAGTGAGATTTTAAATCTCTGTTTCAAATCAAATCATCCGTGGCCTAAATCAATGAATAAAATTGGTTTGTAATTCACCATTCTGTGAATTCTTATGTGAACCCATCCATATTAGTACTACATAATACATATCTTTCAGCCCATGTGGTCTATTTTCATCAGTGAACGTCGTGGGACGACAACGAATAAACTGAGGCAAAATATCAAGAATTTCTTTTTTTATGATTGTTTTGTTGCGAATTGCATTGTGTGTTTTTTTGTAAGAAATTTATTTTAGGAAAATTACTACTCACTAGTGTAGCTTGATCACATTGTCTCTCATATATGTGGTTTCTTCCTAAAATTAACTAATTCCATTTTTTACCACTCCAAACGGCACCGTTTCAAGGAAAAAAAGAATTATTATTTTTATTTTTTTAAATCATTTTCACAGTTAGGCTCCAATAAATTCTCCTTCCTAAAAAAAAAAGGCGTTCTTCACCCCTTTCAATTCTGAATTGCCGCTGCTCCAATTAATCAAGAGTTTTCTTCTAAATCATTTGCACAGTGAAAAGTACTCTGTAACGTTTTCATCGATGTTGGTTGCTCATGGAACATCTTAGGGGATATTTGCAATAGCTTATGGTAAACAGTTTATAACTTTCAACTGTCTTGAAAAATGAAATGGGTGTTCGGAAGAAATTGTTATGCATATAGTTTCTCTATTTTAGGCTGTGTTCTTAAAATCGGCTCGGTCATTGACCCGGAAAAATATTTTTTACCGGTTGAACCGGTCGAACCGGTTCAACCGGTGGATTGACCCGGTGTGACATCATAAATATATGATTATTAAATTATATAAATACATAGGTATTTTAATAATACTAATAAATATTAAAAATGACTTACAAATATATAAAATAAATATAAGCATATTTACGACTCCCAACCGATGTGGGATGAGTGTAAGTAGTTAGATGGAAAAAAAGTTGATGAAAAAGAAGAAGAAACCATCCCACATCGAATAGAGAAGAAAACCAAACAGAAAATTAACCTATAAATCCCTCCCTCCTTGTTTTAACAACCTGTCAACAGTTGGTAATAATAATTAGTCTACCAACATTAACATAAATGCAGTTTAAATTTATTAAGCATTTCTCATTTATGAAAATAGGGTTTTTCTTTCGGTTATCATACTAATTGAAATCGAACATGGATCGGTTATCGGCTAACAGAAAAACCGATTGGTTTTGAATTTCTGAAATCGAACCGATTTGCAACCCTATTTTTTTCAATTTTGTTTTTTTTACATTCAAACCGAGTTACCGGCTCACATGTAGTGTAGTTGGTATTCTCACTTCTGCGCAAGTGGTTGATCTTGTGTAAGGTCTTGGGTTCGATTCCCGTTAGGGACGATTTCTAATAAAAATTTCCTTAAAAAATAAATAAAAAAATTCAAACCGAGTTGACCCGGTTCCCGGGTACCGGTTCAACCGGTCGAACCGGCTGGGACCGGATCGATAGCCAAAACGAGCCAGTACGTAATCCGGCCCGAATTTTTGACCGGGTCCGAGTCAAACCGGTTGAACCGGCCGGGCCGGGCCGGGTTTCAAAACATAGATTTTAGGTCAAAGATAAATAATGTTCGTAAGCTGCTATTTGTTTGTCAAGGCGATAGTTTTTTTTTAATTTTTTATATAATTATTACATTCTTTTATTATTTTATAATTATTTTATTTTTTAAATATTAACAAATTAATATAATTAATTATTTATATTATAATTTATATTTTCCCTTTAATTTAGGATAGACAAATGTAATCGGTTATTTTATGAAGATAATTTTAATTTTTAATTTTTATTATAATTAAAAATATTAGTTATAATTAATTATTTAGTTATAATTTTCTTAACAATATTTATTATTATAATATTATTTTGTATAAGTAAAAATAACTTCTCTTTTTTTACAAAGGGAATAATCTATTAGTATATTATTAAAATTGATAAATACTAGTATTTTTCTACTCTCAACTGCTTTCAACATTTTTTACAAACATTTTCACATTATTAAATTCAACAACTTTCAGCATTTATCGGCGTCTTCAGCACTTATCAATAAATTTAAACTACTCCAAACATCCGCTTAATCCACAAGCCTAGGCGCCACTAATGATGTTGTGGAAATTGAATTTCTCTTTCTTCAAATTCCCATTTCTCCTTTCGATTCGAGAGTCTTCTTAAGAATTTTAGCAGTTCATCAATTTGGGTGAGAGGAAGAGAATGGTGAGGGCAAGGTTGAATGTGGTAGTTTCGGAAATACCAGAGTGAGGGATGAGAGAGAAAAAAGATGGAGAGAGAAAAATTATGAGCTGTAAGGTATCAACTCCGTCTCTCACATAGAAAACAGATCTTCAAGATTGACTCAGACACCCTGAACAAGGGTTCCTTACACACCACAAAGGACCCAATTAAACTGTCGACCAAGAGAGCTTGGTGGCACTCACAAATGGTTTCACTACACACACTCAACCTATCTGCCTTTCAGAGAGAAAGAAGAAGAGATACAAAAGTAGAGAAACCCTCGGCTGCGCACAGTCTCAACTCTACACATAAACACATAGTTGCCGCTATATATATACAGCTAGGGCAACATAAGTCTAGGGTAGAGAACATATTGGACTGGGCCTCCAGAAGCTAACAGGCCAAACAACAAGTGGGATGGGCTTAATAAATATAACATGAGCATAATAAGAAATAAAACGACACCGATTAAATTAGAACAGAATGGGGATAACTAATTTTGAGATACATTATCTCATCCCGATTTTCTAGCAAGAGTTTTTCGATGGGGTATATATTTAAAAAAACCATTATAATTGTAAATAAGTTTTTATAAACTTAAATTAGCTCATGTTTAAGGTTTAGTTTATATTCACTTCATGGTCGGTTTTTAGTGTTTATTCTAAGTAGAGATGACATTCAGAACTGGACCCAACGGATCTGTCCCGCCCCGCAATAGGGTTGGGTATTAGGTTGGGCAATACCCAGCTCCGCATAAGTACGGGGCGGGTCTAGACCCAACTCGTGCGTGTCCTGTGCGGGTGGGGTCCGATCAAATTTTCCTACCCAACCTGCATTGCCCAGCCCCGTCCTAAACCTGCATTGTTAATTTTTCTAATATAGTTTTTTTTATTTAATCTTATTTATATTATTCGAGTTTTTTTTATTCTTCACATCATATTTTTGGTAATAATAGATTTTAGCCATAAGAAATTCGTATAAAAAGCCTTCCAAACAAAAATTAATAATAGAACAATAATACAATTCAAATTAAAACAATTTAAGTCACACCAACGGGTCTGAAGTTGGGTTCGAATTTTGGACTCATGCAAGTCTGGTTCTGGGTCTGAGTTCTTGATTCCATAATGCGGGATGGGTCCGAGTCCAATACTATCCAACACCGAACCTCAAAACTGTCATCCATACTCTCAAGTTGTATATAAATATAATAAGTGGATAAAAATAGAAATCAATATATCAATTTTCATATATTGACTGAAAATCCTATAATATTCAAGCTTTATTTAGCTCCCTTGTAATTAAAAGTTATCCAGTTCAAATTTTTATTAATTATTAATCAAATAGTAATATTTACATGTCTAGTATCACAATTAGTACATTTTTAATTTGTCACAACTCACAATGGGTGAAACTAATTAAAATAGCTAGTTTTTAAAGTCTTTTTCAGCCACCACCTCTTTAATTCTAGGGTTTACGATTTAGGATCGAATTTAGAGTTTATGATTTAGGTTTAACAATGATGTTATTAGAAAAGACTATTAAAATCAGGTTTGTGCGGGGTGTATAAGCTAAGCGTCATTTAAATTTGTAAGCAAGAACTCAGTTTATATTCATAATGATTCCAATAGACTTGAATATATACGGAGGAAAAACCCCATAATCATATATTACAATGAAAGAATGTGTTTGAGCTACATTTCGCATCAACGCCTTTCCCACCTTCACCGCGGATAATAGTAAACCACTGCCAGCACAAGTTCTTCAGTAGAATTGTCCGAGTTTTGCGGTTCCATTTTGTACTCGTTCATCAGCCACTGGGTTTTGGTTTTCCTATCGCCTTCAATGTAAGTGAGAGATAGTTTGGAGCCAAGGGTATTTCCATCGTCGTCCGTGATAATCGTGGGAGATTGCGTTACCCTCCAAAACCCCTTCTTCGATTTTATACTCCGATTCGTCTTCGATTTCCCCATCTTCTTGATTGGAGTGTAGAAATACATCTTCCCATCACCACAGCCATAGGCTAAAGCTGAAAGTTGGTGGGGTTCATAATCGTAGATATCTAGAGGCATGATGATCCCCCTTGCTGTTTGGTTGCAAGGGCCGGAGAGTAAGGCCGCGTATAGATAGGGCGTTATTAGTTCTTCGTCGGTGGGTTGGAATTTCACGTAGTAAGGAATACTACTTATATCCCAATCTTCTTCCGCCGGATTCTCGCCACTGCCGTTGGTGAGATTAGGAACTATTTCGCCGCCGGAGGGATTAGGAGACATTAATTCGGCTCCAATGTCGGCGGTGGATAGAGGAAGCAATTCGCTGCAACTGTCACCGGCGGTGGGATAATTAGGAAACATTAATTCAGCTCCATAGTCGGCGATGGATAGAGGAAGCGATTCGCTGAAACCGTCGGCGATGGGATTAAGAAACGATTCGCCGCCATTATGGACGGCGTAACTCGGCACGAATGCTTGATCCCCGCCGCCACTGTCGGCGGTGGGACTCGGCAGAAACCCTATCTGATTGGCGCTGCCGCATAATATATTACCGTCGACTTGGTGCTCCGGATAGAAGTGGGACTGATAACTGTCGCCTGCGCCACAATCGGGGGTGAGATTAACAGGAAAATATTCGACTCTATTATCGACGGCGTAACTCGGCGCCAATGCCTGATTCCCACCGCCACTATCGGCGGCGATGGAACTCGGAAACTCTGTCTGATCGCCGCAGAACGTATCATCATCAACATTGTGGTCCGGATAGTTGTCGGGGGATGGATAGGATTGATAACTGCCGTCGGCGATTAGATTAGGAAACAATTCGCCGCTATTATCGACGGTGTAACTCGGCGCCAATGCCTGATTCCCGCCGCCACCGTCGGCGGCGGTGGAACTCGGAAACTCTATCTGATCTCCGCAGAATATATCATCATCGACATTGTGCTCCGGATAGCTGTCGGGGGATTGATAACTGTCGTCGGCGATTAGATAAGGATACGACTCGCTGCCGTTGTCGACGGCGTAACTCGTCACCAATTCTTGATTCTCGCCGGCGGTAGAAACCGGTAGCTCTGAGTGCTGATTTCCGCATAATAAAGTATCATCGTCGTCGTCAAAGGATATGTAGGATAGATAATCATCTCCAACAAACTTGGAATCAATGGGTGGTGGGGGAGATGGGGGATTCATGAAATTGGACCAAAAGGGATCGTACGGAATCGAGGGAGGTGGTGCGGAAATCGAAGCCATTAGAGAAATATTTTTGTGAAGAAATCAAGAAAAGGAATTGAGAAAGTTTATTCGTCAAGAAAGGGAATTGAGAAAACTATGAAATATGATTAGTAGAGTTGTATGCATGGGTATTTATAAAAGACAACTTAGCGTTATATTGGAATCTCTCCCTACTTCCACGATCATGCTATTTCTTAAGTCGGTGGAAATTAGTTACCAACTTACTATATGGGTGTACTGATTCTCCTTGATCTTATTAACGGTTTCTTTCATCCATCTCAATCTTGTTGTATTAGTATATATCTATTTTATTTTATATAATATATATACTCATCGTCTTAAAAATTAGTGTAAAATAATACTCCCTCCGTCCCACTAAAATGACACATTTTCCTTTTTGGGACGCCTCACTACAAATGATACGTTTTTAAAAAGGGTAAAAATTTTGTGGACCACATTTAAAAATCAAAACATAAAACAACCTACACCACACAACACAACATTCTTAATTCCCGCACCCAAAAGAAACGTGTTGTTTCTAGTGGGATGGAGGGAGTATTATACTCTCAACTTAAACTACCAGTCTACCAACCTTACACTAGATGCTCCTATACCCTTTCTCTTTTCCTATTCTCTTACAATTTACAAATTGAAATTAGCACGAGATAGAACCTGAAAATCCCATATACAGTAGAATCTCTATAATTTGATACTCGGTAAATTAACAACCTCTTCAAGATAATATTTTTCTCTTGTCCCGACTCTGGCCAATATAAAAAATCATCAAATTCGCTAGGATAATAAGATAACAATTTTCAGAAAACTCCAATGTAAATATATAGTCCGTCAAATCCTAAATTAATAATTATTTAAAATCACCAATAACACTAAGGTTGTTGGTCCGGAGATGAGTGTCAGGTGTAGGGGGGGGGTTGAATACACCTGAGTACAAGTTTTTTTTCTCAAACACGAAGGACAGCTGAGCTGTAGGTTGCAACTGATGAACAGTGCAAAATAGTAACCTTCTGATCGTGGGTCAGAGTGACTCAACTATTGAGTTTCTCCTACTAACTTCTGTCAGTATTAAATTCTCAGGCGAAGAGTTAGTGCGGATAAGTGCGTAGGGCCCGATAGACTTCGTCTCGATTTGAAAACGTGTTTTTCACAAACCAAATAATTTTGGCTAATGCACTTTCAAATACGTTTTATGCAAAGTATGAGTTTGTAAGATAGCTTGAAAACTATGCAATAAAATAGTAAATAACACAAGCGATTTTTAACGTGGTTCGGATACGCAAGATCCTACGTCCACGGTCCTGCTGAACAGGAGGTCTTGTTGATTAATCTGAGCAAGCCTCAGCAAGGTATTTGTGCACTGGACAGACCCTTCTAAGTTATTGTCCTTAGCGACTTTACAATCCAAACCAAAGTTTGAAGGGGAGGGGATGTTCTCCAACTATGAAGGAGTTCTTACAATAAGAACGGTCACGAAATGTGAACTCCTTCGAAGGTTCTAAGCTATGGATATAACAATGGAGCTTAGATAGAGAAGAGGGATCTAAAGAAGGAAACTCTAGAGAGAAGAACTAGAAATATTCTAATGAGCAAGTTCTTCGCTGGATCTTCGTGAAAGCGCTAGAGTGTTTCGAAAGCTTGAGCATATAATCCCTTTGATATCCCGTGCGTGGAGCTCGGAAAAGCTTCTCTATTTATGGTTGTGACCCATGCATTTTTCCGTTGGAGGGGATGATGCCACGTGTCACAAACGTCCAAGGAAAACGGCCATGTGTTCGAAATGTTGTCGCATAGTAGTTGGTCAATATGCATGAGAGCAGCTTTAGTCGATCAGAGCAGGTAGAGCATAGATCGCTTCTCATTGGTCGAGACTTGTCAGACATCAGTCTTCATCTGAGTTGACTCTCACTCATCCTCGTATGTTTTGCTGACTTTCAAATGATGTTAGGACTCGGGTTGTTTCTTGTCGGATACAATAGATCTGACACGATCTTTGTCTTATTCATCTGAGTCTGTTGATAAAGGATCTTCTACTGAGCGAAGTCAGCTGATGACTCTGAAGGTACTGAGCTCTAGTTCTGTGTTCTTCTACTGATGTGAGTCAGCTGATGAGAATTCTTTTATTGATGTGGAGTCAGCACCTAAGAACACGAGCTCTTACAACAGATGACGCGGGACTCTGGAATGTAACTTCCTACTGAAGTTCAAACCAACAAATACCCCTTACAGGACTTAGACAAAACAGATAATGAAAATACAATCAGTCTAGCCTATTACATCATCTAGTCCTAACGACACTACACTAAGGGTACAAGACGGGTTTTGGGATCTTCAATTCCATAGTATCAAATCACTATGATTTCCCCCATTACCTATAAACAGATAAGTCCTTTTATAAGAACTACTGATAAAATAAATACTAAGTACCCTCTAAGTGTTTGATTAAAATCAACCACTGACTCATAACCCAACAAAGGTAATTTTGTTAAATATGATTCTAGTATTGCCTTTTTTTTGTTAAAGCTTAAATTTAATTGAATCTCATCTCTAACTTTTCTAATTGCATCAAAAAGTTTCAGTGTTGTTTCTTGAACTGCGTCATAAAACTGTGAAGAGTCCTAGACGCAATAAGTGCTTCCTTGCGCGTAACTGGTTCCACATGAATTGTATTATCTTTAGTATTTTTTAGTGTTCGTAGTCAATTAATGTTATCGATATGAATGTACTTGTTTTTTAAGTGAATAAATTTTTTTTCTGACAAATTAATTCTCCTTCCGTCCCATTTGACTTGTCCCATTTCTTTTCTGCACAGAGATTAAGATGAATAGTTGGCTATGTGTAGATGAGTGGATATCACAAAGAAAAAGTAGGAGTTTGTGTAGTAATTATTTTCCTTTTAAGGAATTGAGACAAGTCTAGCGGGACAGCCTAAAAAGGAAATTAAAATAGGTCAAGCGAGGGGGAGGGAGTATAATTCATTGTTTCTAGATAGTAAATAGTATAATGACATGAAATTTGGTATATAAGTAAACTTATAACTCCTTATATTCATCTAATTAAAATTCAATTTCGTTGAACTTCAAAAACTCTCTATTTATAGATAAATTAATATATCTCTAAAATAATAAAATCTCACGATCCTGACAATATTAATTTACAGAGGTTTAACTGTATCTAGTAAATAAGTAGAAGTAAAATTTATGTTTTCCCTATTCAATATGGTATCAGTTATTAGCATTGCAATACAGGGATTCTTCTAGATCTTGGCGATTATGTTCTTCCGTCGTATTCTTCTTTCTCCGATCATCGTCTTCGGCGAACGCGATTTCTCTATTTCTTCAAATCCTTGCCTTCTCTTGCTTCTCTCCTCTACCTTGCCATGGTAAATGATCCAAATACAGTTATTCTCTCCAGTATCCATCCAATTTCAATCAAACTTGATAAGAGTAACTATATTTTCTCGAAAACGTAGCTTTTTCCTATAGTACGTGCATGTTGCCTCGATGTTCTGCTTCTCAAACTCAATCAACCGGATAGTATGTCGTTGGTTCCACTAACAACAGTTGAACCTCATCCTCCTTCGGATCCGACCTATCTAGCGCGTCTACTCCGCGATCAATATATGTTTGATTGGCTACTGAGTTCAATCTCGCTGGCGATATTACAACTGCTCTACTCCTGCTCAGTTATGGAAGGCGTTTGAGGTACTATTCCATTCTCAATCCTCCACTATATAAAGCGATAAATCTTAGGTTTCATTGCACACAATGAAGAAAGTTGATCTTGCATTGACGATTATATCATGAAGTTTCGTGCAATTTCAAACGAACTATATAACATAAATCGGAAAATTCCAGAATCTGAATTAGTGTTGTTTGTTCTTGTAGGTCTTGGTCTATAATATGAGTCAATTTGTTTGCATTTGACAGCTCAAACACATACTCTAACTCTAAATGAGGTTCAAAATCAGCTCCAAACTCATGAAGTGCGATTCCTGAATCAATCAATTCATTCTCATTATCATCCTCATACTTTTGCTGCAATCTTGCTTACACTAATGATTATGCTAGTGGTTATAATAGAGGAAGGTTTCATGGTTATAGGGGAAATCATGGACGAAATGGTGGAGTACGATATAGCTCTCAAGGGAATAAATCTATGTGTCAAATGTGTGGTAAACGAGGGCATGTAGCTCTCAAATTTTATAAGAGGTTTGATGTTAGTTATTATGGACTAGATGTAAAAGCATCTCAAAACTCTTCCACTCAAGTTCATATGGTTGTGATTCAGTCTATTCAGCAGAAGCCACCTTCATCTCCCATTCTGCCCAGTCCTCATACTTTCCAAATTGTTAACTCATCTCCATTTCCTCATATGGTTAATTTTGCTTCTACTTCGAGTCCTCAATATCCTCATGAATGTTATCCGGATAGTGGAGTTGTTGGGTATGAGATTTAGTATGATAAGATTTGAAGATGCCAAAACCCTTAGCTGAATGATGAACCTAATAATGTAATAGATTAATTGAGTTCAACATGTTGGAACTCAGTAGGATAGCTAGAGTTCAGTAGCTGATAGGTTTAGTAGAACATCCTTTGTCAGCTGAAAGGACTCAGCACTGAGGAACTCAGTTGGGTTTTTCAGAACCCACTGAATCAGTAAAGAAAATCGAGCCAAGAACTGAATATCTAAGAAAATGTCGGTAGAAGACAACTCAGTAAAAGCGTCCGAGGAATTTGAGGAAGTTAACTTAGTACCCACGTTGGAGTTTGAACAAACCTCACCAACTCTCTAACCTCGACCAATGAGCAGCTGTCAGCATTATACCTACTCTAACACAAAGCTGCTCCTTAGACTGAAAAAGAAGAAACCCCTACAGTGACATTCAAAACACAAGATGGTCGTTTTCTCTTCATTTTCGACACGTGTATAGACCTTTTTCCAACTGATCTATTCATGAGTCGAGACTATAAATAGAGAAGAATCTTGATGCAAAGAAGACATCAACTGGGAACCAGACATTCAGACTCTCTAGCGACCAAAGAGCTTACACAACGAAAAACTCATACATAGAGAGATTAATTAGTTATTCACTCTAGATATCTATTGTTTCCATTCTCTATTCTAAGTGATTCTTGTAATATCTTAAGCTTAGAAAATTCGAAGGAGTTCAGCTTATTGAACTATTCTTATTGTAAGAACTCTTTCTTAGTTGGATAAAATCAAATCTCGTGTTTGAAACTGTAAAGTCACTAAGACTATAACTAGAGTATTTGTCCAGCGTACAAATCGACTGAGACTTGCTCAGTATAGGTAATCAAGAACTCTTACTTTGTTCAGGACAGTGGACGTAGGATCCAACGTATCCAAACCACTTTAAAACTGCTTGTGTTGATTTACTGTTTCATTGATTAACTGTTCACACTGCATACAACTGATTCTAAAAAATTATACTTAGTAGAAAACGTGTTTTCAAACTGAGACGAAAATTATTTAGGCCTACACTTCTGCACTCTATCTTATACTGAATTATTGTTCACTGATTGAAGTAAGTAGATAGGAATCAGTAGACAGATACCATATGCCCACTCGATCGAGAAAGCTTATTTGGCTAACTGACTTGTTCAGTAGCATTATTCGATGATACCGACTTTCGTGTTTGAGTTGAAATCTGCACTAAGGTGTATTCAACCCCCCCCCAACTTGAAGGCTCGTCTCTGTACCAACAATTGGTATCAGAACGGTGTTCTTCTGATCATCACTTTCTGAATACAGTGGTCTACTCGAACAGATCCTAAAAACTGGTTTCTCTGCACGTGCATATCTTTCATAGTATCATATACCATATCTTCACTATGACTGACATTTCATATATAAGGACAATACCCACCCATGTTTTCATCATAAAACAATGCGGTATGGCATGTAAGAATGGAGGCAAACTTAACGTCGCTGCATGACATCATAACAGATGTCCTGGAGAAATAACCTATTGTTTCCATGATCGACAGCGTCTAATATGCAGCTGTGGTAGCAATAGGTGCCAGAACCGGTGAAAAGATTCCCAAGCACAAGAGCCTCTTTACACCAGAAGAGAGAAAGTTGCACAACCTTGACTGAGTCGCACGCAATGCAATACTGACTACACTCAGTGATTCATACCTCGGAAGAGTGCACGACTGCAAAACTGCGAAGGAGCTCTGGGATGCTCTCACCGTACTGAGTAAAGGAAATCCACATATTAAGGAGAACAAGCTAGAGTTGGAGCTACAGATCTCGAAGCCTTTGCAATGATTCCCGGAGAGTCAATTGATGATTTCAGCATTAGAATTAAAAAATTAAATTAACATCATCAACGGACTCGGGAAAACCTTCGGCAATAAGGAGACAAATACCAAAATTTTAAGGGCTCTTACTAGGCCCAAGTGGTACTCCTTTGCTACATGTTTGCGAAGAACTGACTTAAGCTCTGTTACTCCTGATTATATTTTTTCAGAATTAAAAGTTGAGGAGTTTGAGTTCAATATTCCGTATGCTCCCAGTATTGACATTCATATGCCAATGGATCACGCCTATAAAGCAACGTTCAGCACAGCTGGAGCTAGTCCCTCAGTAACTAGTCAATCAGCTGGAAGCTCACTGACAATCCTAACTGCTGATAATCTAGCTGAGAAGTATGCACTCCTTGCAGTAAAGTATCAAAAGGAGAAGGATAAGCTCAGGAAGTTAAAAAGAGCTTAGAAAAACTACCAATAAGAGAGAAAACAATTTCCCGAAAGGTGAATCTAATTCTCTACCTGAATGCAGGAATACTGAGACTGCCTCCACTGGAAACAATGAGACACCAGGAAAGGAAGGCAAGAGTTCAATATGTTACAACTGCAAAAAGATGAGACATTTTCAGTATGAATGTCCAGAGCTCTCGGCTGCTGAAAGTGTTGAAAGGCATGCCAGAAGGAACAAATTTATCAAAAAAAGACAAGCCTATATAGCTAGAGAACTATCCGATTGCACGACTAATGAAGAACTGTTCATGGAATCATCAGATGATGAAGCCGCATTCATGGCAGTTGAAGATGAACAACAAACTGAACTGTGTCTCATGGATGGAGAAGAGGCTTAGGTATATGACAATCCTAACATATGCCCCTCTTCACTTCACACACACAACACATGTTCTATTTCAGGAGAACCATTAGATGTGGTTCTAGCCTATGAAGATATTCTAGAGGAACAAATAAAGATGAGCAATCGATTCAACAAGACACTTCAGGAGCTGGAACTCCTGAGAGCTTAAAATCAGAGACTTTCAATGAGTAGTCAGGTCTCTACTGAGTCTGAAGGACTTGTCTTGAGAGATCAATTCTCTAATGACTAAGTATCAACAACAAGAATCTCAGATCTCGATTCTGATCAATGACAACTCGAGAGAGATACTTGAAATTATCGATCACGAAAGAAAAGCTTGAGCAGTCCGAGTTGAATATGAAGCTCCGAGAAAAAGTGATGAGGTTTGGAGAACCTTGATGACCGAGCAATACCTAGGAGCTAAAGAGAAACTTGAAAAATTGCTAAAATCGGAAAGACCATCCTCCCCCAAAAGGAAGGATCATGTGATATACATATGAAGCATCAACTTCATAACGGAAAGAGCTCGAAAAGCTAGCCGACGATTTGTTCGGGGGGGAACTCGAGTATGCCAAACTTATAACCCCTCGAGACAAAGAAAAACCGAGAAAATGAAAACACCTCGGCCTAGCTACCGAGAAAATGACCGAGAGGTTCAAGGCCCGAACACCCGAGATCAAACTCAAGGCGAACCAAGAAGGTCGGATGGGCCGAACAAGGTATGACCATCCTCAGTGGACTCATCTAGCTCAGTATAGATCATACTACTATGAGCCCAGAATCAATAGCCCAAAGTTTCAGAAGAAGAAGACACCTGAACCTCAGAAAACAAAGAAGTCAAGATCTCTCAGTTCAGTAGTGAGACTTGTTGATAGCAAGGGCAAGAAATTATCTTAAACTACCAGGGTTGTCAGACAGATTTGGGTTCCAAAATCTACTAAACTCTAAGGACCCAACTTGAACCCAAAGGGTACTTGAATCTGTTTTTATTTTGTAGGTGCATAAGGACCCTTAGATTATGGACAGTGGATGCTCAAGATACATGACGTATCAAAAGAATCCATTGACCAACTACTTCCGGCAGGAAGGAGCCAGAATTGAGTTTGGAGATAACTCCAAATGATATACAAGGGGATATGGAACATTGAGAATATGAACTATCATAGTTCCCGAAGTAACATATATTGAAGGACTTCAACATAATCTCCTTTCAGTCAGTCAATTCTGTGATAACTCCAATAAAGTGATTTTTGATACATGTTTTTGTGATATTCGTGATAAAATTACCGGAAAAACTTTGTTATCAGGCTCGTGGAGAAGAAACATCTATTATGCAGATTGGAATAACGCTGAACCTGAAGCCTGCTTGCTAGCACAAACGAAGTCAGATTATAGAACAACGTGGTTGTCGCATAGAAGACTAAGTCATCTCAACTTTAAAACAATGAACAAACTAGCAAGATATGCTAAAGTTTATAGGACTGCCCAATGAAGAATTGTGAAGCATGCATGAAGGGAAAGCAGACCAAATCAAGAAATCCGCCAATTTCGTCACCCTCTACTAGTGGAATCCTTCAACTTCTCCACATAGACCTATTCGGGTCGGTCTCTCTAGAGGTAAGAAATATGCTTTTGTGGTCATAGATGACTATTCAAGATACATTAGGGTGATTTTCATTGCCAACAAGTTCGACGTCAAAACTGAACTGCTGAAACTAATGAAAAGACTGGGCGTCGAAAAGGATATCAAGATACAAAGAATATGCTCAGATCGAGGAATAGAGTTTCAGAGTTCAATTATGAAAGAGTACTATGAAACTAAAGGTATCCAACATGAAACCTCAGCGGCACGCACGCCTCAGCAGAACGTCCTTGCTGAAAGAAAGAACAGAACACTTAAAGAAGCAGCAAGAACGTTACTCGCAGACTCAGGTCTACCATCAAAGTTTTGGGCAGAAGCTACTGACACAGCCTGTTACACTCAGAATAGCTCATTACTGACTCAACAGCACATGAAGACACCTTATGAACTATGGAAAGGGAGAACGCCTTCTATTTCGCATTTCCATATTTTTGGTTGCTCGTGCTTTATCCACTATAGTGGAAAAGGTCAGTTAAAGGTCTTCGATAGAAATTTAGACAAAGGAGTATTCTTAGGATACTCCAGGGTCAGCAAAGCTTTCAGGGTCTTTAACTACCGGACACTTTGCGTGGAGTAAAACCCTCATGTTGTATTTAATTAGTTTGCTACTGAGAACATGAAACGAAACTCTCAGCAAGATGCTGAAGAGTTTAGAACCAAGATACAGGATCTAAACATAAACGATGATATAGAGAAGATCCAGCAATGTCGGGATGATGATTCAGATGATGAAGTTCAAAACCAGCCAACATCCAATGTAGCTGAACCGATTGATTCTCCTGAACATAATCGATCCCAGGTAACTCAGGTCGATGAAGAAACCCCAATGGTAACTGAGACCTCGACTGAGAATAACAACTCAATGGGAACTACTAACGTTCCTGAGCTAAATGCCCTGAACTTGGTGATTCAGTAGACCCTCATCTTGTTACTGAACTACTTCAATCACAAAATAGTACTACTGAAATTCCACACAATCCGACTATTTGTGCAGAATTAAATTCAGAAGAAGTTACAAGAAGATGTCGTTCATGGTTAGAAGCCCATACTGCAGATCTACGTGGACGACATTATTTTTGGATCTAAGAATCAGATCATGTGTTAGCAATTTGAGAAAATGATGAAAGAAAAATTTGCGATTTCGATAATGGGAGAAATGAACTATTTCCTTGGTCTTCAAGTGAAGCAATCTAACAAAGGAATATTCATAAATTAAGCAAAGTGTGACAGAGATCTCATCTAGAAATTCGGCTGCGAATCCAACAAATCTGTCAAGATTCCCATGAACACGAATCTAAAGATTGATCTTGACTGATTATCGTGCTATTATTGGCTCTTTATTATACTTAACTACCAGCAGACCTGATATAACCTATGTTGTAGGTGTATGCATAAGATTTCAGGTGAATCCCAAGCGGAGTCACTTAGACTCAGCAAAGAAGATTCTCGATACATGTAAGGGATACCTGATGTTGGGTTATGGTATCCTGCTGATGATAATATTGAACTAACTGGACATTCTCATGCTGATTATGCAGGATGTCGAATCGACAGAAAATCAACCTCAGGAACTTGTGAGTTCCTCGGCAGTAAGCTCATATCGTGGTTTTCAAAGAAACAACATTCAGTAGCAACGTCCACTACTGAAGTTGAAGATATGGATGTCGGAAGCTACTGTGCCCAGATTCTATGGCTTAGAGAACAGTTGGGCGATTATGATATCTATCAACATGAAGTGCCGATCTACGGCGACAGTACCAGTGCTATTGCAGGTACCTAGAATCCGATTTTACATACGAGATGCAAGCACGTGGATATCAGACATCACTTTCATCTAAGATCATGTTGAAAATAAGGATATTAGAATGGAGAAAATCCACACTGATAAACAGAGGGCCGACATACTGACCAAGCCCCTAGCTAAGAACAGATTCAATGAACTCTTAGTAGAACTAGGTCTACTGGATCCTACTGGTTCAGTTCAGTAAGACTATCCAGGAAGTACTAAGAAAGGGTGAACTTACTCTTAGCAAAGTTGAACTACTCAGCGACGACACAGTGGTATCAGCTGACTACTACGTTTAGCTGATAGGTTTTTGAGTATTTATTCAACATATTTTACTTAACACTCATTATTACTTAAGAATGTCATTAATAAAAACATGTTCATTAAAAGCACTATATTCCATATACTGACTGCGGCGCACTAAATGCATGTCATCTCACCTTACCTTTTGGATGATAGATACATAGGTCGAGATTATAGGTGACAATGTGATCATAACCTCTTATAACATTAAATCTCTAACGCCCATCTTTTATATTCAGACAAATCTGAAACCACATACTGAATAAACCGTTCATATTCATATATGAGATATATATAAATATGATGATCTGATACCTTACTTTCCGTCATTATCGATCAAATTAGTGCATTGCAAATTAACGGCATTCGAAATCTACTACCTCTACAACACTAATTCTTCAGTATATTTCTTAACTTAATCTGCAGTAACTAGCTTACTCTACTTTCAAGTGCTAACATGTATTTTACAGATTCAGTTTTAATGGTTAGTTCACCCAATAATGAAGTTTTGATACCATCTGACATAGAGGAGATCATCAGCAATAAGAGGGTCTGGTTTGAGCCTGCCCTGACGTTCAGATCTTGTGGGATAGATTGCATGGAACCGATCTTTGATGCTCTACGATCGTCGGGCCTTCAGACGATTCTGTCTAGGGTTCCACATTTGTACCTTCCAAGGCAGGTGACTGAGTTCTATATGAACCTGCGGCAAAAGGAAGACGAGCTCAAGGATATCTCCTGCATATCCTATCAGCAAGAAGTCGTAAATAATGTATGAGAGGCAAAGATCGCCGATCTTGACGTCCCTGACTGCCTCCAAAAGAGCCTCGATCTTCCCAACGAAGGATCTCTCCTATTGGCTACAAGGAAACCTCTATTAACAAATATCTTTGTCGGTTCAGTGGGCGAAAAGATATTATATTCAAGAAGCATTCCCAAGGCGCTTTCGAATATTGGGGCTTAGCTTACATCTTCAACCACATCCTTACAAGCTATGCTGGCTCTTTTGATCAGCTATCAAGGGTTAGGATCCAAATCATGATGGTTATTATGGATGGAGTCCAAGTTAACTTGATTGAGAGGCTTGTTCTATCCCTTTTTCAATCAAAACTTGGTTTGATATGATAGAAACCATGCGGCTTCTTCATTATTGAGTTCAAGGCTCAGTTTCAGAAGTTCGTAGTAGATACGAACAAGGTCTCTCTTTAGCTGATCCCTGAGGGGAAGCTATTATATGGCAGCAAGGTGTTTATCATGATCGAAGACTTCTGCCTAGGGAGAGTAGCATTCGCTGACTCGTTCTTGTTCGATAAAAAGTCTATTAAATTTCAGAACGCAGCAGCAGCTGAGAAGTTAATTGGGCGTGGAATTCATGACAAGCGCTCAGCGCCTTCCACCCATGACACATGGCCACCTCAGCAAAAGAAGAGGAAACTGTTGAAGAAAGTTGAGACAACAGTTATTCCTGAGGAGCACGTATCTATACAAGACTCGGAGTCTAGGAAAGAAGATATGACTCTGATTGATAAAGTGAAACAGATATACTCAGAGGAGACTCACTCAGATATTCAAACTGACTTAGCTCAGACTGAGGTATCTACCTCAATACCAACTTCAGCACAGACGGCTCAGCTCCTAGCTACTAAAGAAATAGTTGAACAAATTTCTAAAATACTAGATCACTTAGATCTAATAGACATAGCAGTAAGGGTTAGGGTCCAGATGCGTCTCAGATTCATAGATTGGGATATCTTAGACGAGACCATCGACCTAAGACAGTCCCAGTACTGATGAGTAAGGAGCAAACACTTAAGGAGGAAATTGGCTATGGAGAACCAGTTGACATCGCTTCCATGAATGACCTTCGTTCAGCATGCTCCTGATTCTGAAGGGCGCATCTGAACAGCCTCTCAGCCACAGACTCAACTTGACACAGAACATGACAAGTCACCACCCGAGGACGCGGGACCGGGGGAGGATCTGCCGAGGGAAAATCTCATGACAATGATGATGATGAATCACCACCTTCACCTCCTTCATTTGGTGCCATCATCTCAGCACCGTCTACCTCTCAGCACAAGTACCCACCATCTGGTAAGGCCAAGCTCAGTCGATCCAGCTATCAAGCTGAAGAGATAAAGGATGCTTCAATTGCAGCAATCAATAAGTGCCTAAAGCGTTAGGTCACAAGAACCGTCTTCTTGCCAAAGACGTGAATATCAAATGGAGCCAATCTACTCAAGCTCGAACAACAACAAGCGAGTGACTCGACTAATGAATTGCAGAGGATCAGTACACTAATAATTCCTGATAGGGATGAGATCCTCCACAAGGAACTCGAGGCACAAAGGACAGATTTATATCAACAATTTCATCAACTACTGCAGTCTTAGGACCTGACCTTTTCTGAGAAGATGGCCACTGCATTACCTGATGTCCTCAAGGCCGTCGAAGAGAGAAATAGACTAACCACTGACAATGTCTCTAGAGCACTTGTGGAACAAGTTCACGCCAGTCGTGCTATCAAAAAGGAAGTAATTGAGCTCGTTGAAGCATATTTGAAAAAGAATGAAACAGCTAAAGCTAAAGTACTCAGAGTCGCCTAAACTGAACAAGATAAATATTGGGAAGAGTACACCAAAAGCCGTCAGAGATGTTGAAGCAAAGATTGATATAACAGGTCGCTCAGTGTCAGGCCTTACTGAAAAGGTCACAGCTTGCTCCACCCTAATAGATGATGCCAAAAAGGGGGAAGGAAGTAGGATTAGAAAACTACCGACCCTCATTAAAGCCGAAGAGATGGTAGTTGCGGGACAAAAGCGTAAGAGAAGAAGCTAAGAGGGAAGGGTCTCGGAGAACCAATGAAGCCATAGTCATCGAAGTGGCTAAGTTTCTTGAAGAGCTAACTGAAGATGAGCCAGTATGCTCAGCTGCTAAGGGAAAAGCTAAAGTTGCTGATAGTCCCCCCAAAGCTCGAAACCTCAAATTTTGATCGCCTGCTAAACATATTGCCTTTGATGATCAAATAGAATAGAACTCCAAGGATAGGAGGATCAAAGACTAAGAAAAAAGGTATTCAGATAAGAACTCCAGTGCCAAAGAAATCAATATATGTTGTGTCTATGCAATTAAGAGCTCAAGTTGAAAAGGCCACGTCTGTTGAAAAAGCTTCAAAAGCTGAGAAGTATAAGTCAGCTAAACCAAGTGAAGCTGAAGCAGATACTGAAGCTGAGCAGAACATTACCACTACTAAGCCATCCAAAGAACAAGAAGCTGAAATGAAGGCTATATGGGATTCCTGTGAGAGATGATTACATATAACTGTTGAGGCCAGATAAATTCAAGCTGCAAAAGAAAGAATCAAATCAGCAGATCTTGAGGCACTCAGGCAGAGAACAGAGAAGGAAACTAGGGAAAGAGTCCCTGAGAAGGATTGGAGCATACCGACTAAGTCTGGATTCTTCAGACGCAATGAGCAAAATAATAATATCAAGAAGATCATTCATCTTAGGACTAACAAATGGGTGCCTTGGAAGATCAATCAGAATTGGGAGCAGATCAAGGTCGACTTCATCAAAAGTTGTTATATCTGGAAGACAATGAATGCGTCATCAGAACCAAACGTGATATTTAGAGAGTTCTTGAAGATCTCAGACCCAGAAATATATGCAGAAATTCTAACTGCTCTTGAACAATCAGGTCTCCCTCTCAAAGCACCTGAATTCAAAAATCTCCCTCCTCCTTGCACTTTAGAAGGAAACATATGCACAAAGGAAATCGAGGATGAGATGAAGTTCGCCATGGAGTGAAAGGGGCTTGAACTGAATGATTCTGATGATAAAGAAAAGATCAAAAAGTTGAGGAACAAAGTTTACTCATCATATGGACTTGATCTACCGGAGAAGAAGTCAACTGACTTCAAGTCCAGATTGCAGCAATTCATGAAGACCAGCTGATTCTCCTTTCTCCTTCTAGTTCTGATAGAATAGAATTTTGATATACTTGTAATCTCTATCATCATATATGAAATTCTATCTATTTTTGGCCGAAGACAACTAATCATTGTCAATGGCTGTTTTTATCTTTCAACACATTTGATCACCTCAATGATCAAAACACACTCACCTATAGCTTATCATCTTGTGTTTTTCCCATAGCTCTTATATTTTGTATCTTTCTAATCTATGTCATAGAGGAAAACTGTATTGTAAAGATTTTGGCATCATCAAATAGGGGGAAATTATTGGCTATGAGATTCACTATGATAAGATTTGAAGATGTCAAAACCCCTAGATGAATGATGAACCTAATAATGTAATAGCTTAATTGAGGTCAGCATGTTAGGAACTCGTCAGGATAGCTAGACTTCAGTAGCTGATAGGTTCGGTAGAACATACTTTGTCAGCCGGAAGGACTCAGCACTGAGGAATTCAGTTTGGTGTTTCAGAACCCACTGAATCAGTAAAGAAAATCGAGCCAAGAATTGAATATTTAAGAAGAATGTCAGTAGAAGACAACTCAGTAAAAGCGTCCGAGGAATTTGAGGAAGTCAACTCACTACACGCGTTGGAGTTGAACAAACCTCACCAACTCTCTAACCTCGACTAATGAGAAGCTGTCAACATTGTACCTACTCTAACACAAAGCTGCTCCTTAGAGTGAAAAAGAGGAAATCCCTACAGCGACACTCAAATCTCAAGATGGTCGTTTTCTTGTCATTTTCAACACGTGTTTAGACCTTTTCCAACGAATCTATTCATGAGTCGAGACTATAAATAGAGAAGAGTCTTGATGCAGAGAAGACATCAATCGGGAAGCAGACATATTCAAGTATTCAAACTCTCTAGCGACCAAAAAGCTTACACAACGAAGAACTCATACACAGAGAGATTAATTAGTTCTTCACTCTAGAGATCTATTGTTCTCATTCTCTATTCTAAGCGATTCTTGTAATATCTTAGGCTTAGAAAATTCGAAAGAGTTCAGCTTATTAAATTGTTCTTATTGTAAGAACTCTTCTTAGTTGGAGAAAATCAAACCTTGTGTTTGAAATTGTAAAGTCACTAAGACTATAACTAGAGTATCTATCCATCGTACAGATCGACTGAGACTTTCTCAGTATAAGTAATCAAGAACTCCTGCTTTGTTCAGGACAACGAACGTAGGATCCATCGTATCCGAACCACTTAAAAAAATGCTTGTGTTGATTTATTGTTTCATTGATTAACTGTTCATACTGCATACAATTGATTCTTAAAAGTACACTCAACATAAAACGTGTTTTCAAACTGAGACGAAAATTATTTAGGCTTACACTTCCGCACTCTATCTTATACTGAATTACTGTTCACTGACTGAAGTTAGTAGATAGGACTCAGTATACAGATTCCCTTTGCCCACGCGATCGAAAAAGCTTATTTGGCTAACTGACTTGTTCAGTAGCATTATTCAGTAGATACTGACTTTTGCGTTTGAGTGGAAATCTCCACTCAGGTGTATTCACCTCCCCCCCCCCCCTTCTACACCTGAAGGCTCGTCTCTGGACCAACAGGAACAAACATTGCTAATCTGCGGGTTGCCTCGCCTTATTCTTGTACATAGTTGATGGTAGTAGGCAATAGATCTGCTATCCTATTAAGCATGTTGGATATATATCTGCTGCTCCAGATATTGCTAATCTGCAGGCTGCCCCTCCTTATTCTGGTATAGACAAGTGGTAGTAAGTAATGGATATGATATCCCTATTGAGCATGTTAGATATACAACTATTACTAATTCTAATCTAACAAGGCAGTTCTTGCTAAATCACGTGTTACATATACCACAGATTTCTAAGAATTTATTGAGTATTTCCGAATTTATAGAAGATAACGGTGTGTATATCCAATTCATGACTATTATCGTCTTGTCAATGACAAGCTTACACACAAAACCCTGCTGTATGGGCCACTTAAGGATGGATTGTACCAGTTAGAGTTTCTCCCAGCTATGCCTCATTCTATTCAAGTACAAAGGTCAGTTGATTCTGCTGTTGGAGATTGTATTTGTTTCTCTACTCAACAAACTTCTAATGTAGGCCATCCGAGTTCAAGTGTTTTACATACTATCTTCAAGCATGTAAACTTCCCTTTATTATCTATAACAAAATATTCCTTCTGTGATGCTTGTACTGTTAGTAAACATTCTCAAGTTAATCTACCTTTTGCTTTTGTTAAGACTAAAAAGCCTTTTTAGTTAATGCATAGTGATCTTTGGAACCAGGTCCATGTTCTTCTAGAAAGGGATACATGTACTACATCCATTTTGTTGATGGTTATAGTTGTTTTACATGGATATATCATTAACTCTGAAATCTGAAACTTATGAGGTGGTTAAGAAGTTTCTGATGCTAGTGGAGAGCCAATTTCATGCTAAGGTGCAGAGGTTTCAGAGTGATTAGGGTGGGGAGCAGAGTACTGGCACCATTTCTTGATAGTTCTAATATCTCTGCCCTCATACTCATTTTCAGCACGGTACAGTAGAAAAAAGGGAACATAGGTGTTGGGTGACAATTTATTATAAGATTTAAAGATCTCAAAACCCCTAGATAAATGATGAACCAATATAATGTAGTAGATGTATAGCTTACTTGAGCTCAACATGTTAGGAGCTCAGTAAGCTAGATAGCATTCAGTAGTTGTTGTTAGACTGAGTAGTATATTTCTGGTCAGCAGTTGCTGGGATTCAGCTGTCTGAAGACTTAGTAGGATTCAACCAAGTCTACTGAACGAGTGTTGTGTATCAGTACGAAGCATCGGCCAACATGCTGAAGATTTCAAAGAATGTCAATAGAGGAACATTCAGTAAAGTGTCTGAGGTATCAGATGAAGTTAACTCAGTATCAATGTTGGAGTTTGAACAAGTCTTACCTACCAACAAACCTCGACCAATGAGGAGCTTTCAGCACTGTACTTGCACTGATATAAAGTTGCACTCTAGCTGAAAAAGAGAGAATCTATATAGTAACATTCGAAATGAAGATGGTCGTTTTTCATGTCTTTCTTGCCACGTGTCTAGATCGGATATATTCTTGAGTTAAGACTTTAAATAGAGATTGATCTTTAAGCATTGAAGAAGTTGGGAACAGAAGTATTCAAAGTAATCAAGCTCTAGACTTCTCAAAGCATACCCAGCCTAGAACTCACTAAACCGATAGAACATTGATATAGTTCTTCTCTCTAGAGTTATCTTGTCCCCTTCTCTATATTCTAAGCCATCATTGTTAGATCATAAGCTTAGAAACCGTAGGAGTTCATCTTCGAATTGTTCTTATTGTAAGAACTCCTTCATAGTTGGTGAGAATCTCGAACCTCGTGTTTGAAACCCCTACAAAGTAACTAGGACTATAACTGGTGATATGTTCAATGCACGGATCCACTGAGACTTGCTCAGTATAATCTAATCAAGACCTCCTGGAAACAAGAAAGTGAACGTAGGATCTTGCGTATCCGAACCACTCTAAGAATTGTATGTGTCGATTTCATTGTTTTATTGCTTACTGTTCATCCTGCATCTAAACCGCTTTGAAAAATCATAACTCTGGATTTTCAGTAAAAGTGTATAAGACACGCACAAGCATAAACTTAAATTGTTTTAGTAATCAATGTTTTTCAAAAGAGACGATAAAATCGAGCCTACAAAATTCCGCACAACTTCTTGTAATGAGTCAGTTGTCTATTGTTCAGTAGCCTAAATTCTGCCCACGCGATCAAAAATCTTATTTGGCGAGCTGAGTTCTTCAGCAAGCAGTTTCAATATAAGACTAACTTTGTGTTTGAGTTAAAACTTGTACTTAGTTGATTCCCCCCCCCCCTCGAACACCCACTCACCTGAAGACTCGTCTGTAGACCAACAATAAGCATATCCTAGAACTTGGCCTCACTCTTCTAGCTGCATCCTCATTGCCTTATCACTTCTGGTGGGATGCATTTACTACCTCAATTTATCTCATAAACAGGCTTCTTACACCTGTTCTACAATATCAAGCCCCTTTTCAAATATTATTCATCAGGAAACCAGAATATCATTTTCTCAAAGTTTATGGTTGTGCTTGTTACCCATTTCTCCGACCCTATAACTCAAATAAGTTACAATTTAGATCTTCGAAGTGTTTGCTCCTTGGATATAGTTCTATCCACAGAGATTATCGATGTCTCCATCCAGTTAGAAGATTATATATAGCCATAACAATTGTCGTTCGTGAGCAAGAATTTTCATACTATTCTTTATTTTCAAGCTCCACCTCTGACCCTCCACAATCAGCAACTGTTTCACCTTCTATATTATTCCCACCCCCATATGATTCCCTTACTGCCTCCTCCTTCTACTCCAACCACTTCTATAGAAACAAATCATCACAATTCTGCTTCTACTTCTCTAACTCCCACCTCTAGTCTTGTTATAAGGCCACTGTAGGGATATGAGTCAGTGATCTAGTAGATCATTTGTCAGGGATACGTAGAACTTAAATCAGTAGTTCATATAACTTAGGACGATATTATAATATCTGTTATGGGGGAAACTGTAGTGATATTGATTTGTATTACTGTAGAATTGAAGATCTCAAAACCCGTCCTGAACCTTGTGTGTGTGGAACCGTTATGATGTAATAGGCTAGACTTGGTTTGATTATTTACATCTTTTTGGTCTAAGTCCTGTAAGGGGTATATTGTTAGACTGAACTTCAGTAGAGAAGTTAAAGTTCCAAAACCCCAAATCATCGGTTCAGTGGAGTTCAGTTGTCTTCAGAGTCCGTTGCTGACAGCACTCAGTAGAAGATCCTCTCAGCAGACTTTTAGATGAAGACTCAGTATGACCTTTGATCTACTGATTGAGTGAAGAGCATTGTTGTATTCGAGTCAGAGCTGACTACATTCAGCAGAAGATCCTTATCAGCCGACTCAGATGAAGACTCAATATGATCAGCCCTGATCTACTGAATGGATACAACTCAGTTGCAGAACAGACCAGGAAAAAGGGCTGCCCAATCTTTATCAGTCGAATGTCAGCAGAGAACATTCACTATACGAGGTTCAGAGAGTCAACTCAGATAGAAGACTGATGTCTGACAAGTCTCACCTACCGCAAACCTCAACCAATGAGAAGCAACCAAAGCTTACCTACTCTGACACTAAAGCTGCTCTCATGTACAGAAAACCAACCACTCTGCGGCGGCATTTCAAAAATATATGGCCATTTTCCTTGGAGTTTTGTGGCACGTGGCATCGTCCTCTCCAACGGATACATACATGGGTCACAACTATAAATAGAGAAGAGTCCCCAAGCTCAACGCACGGGACATCAAGGGAACACAAGCTTACAAGCATACAACTCTTTAGCGCACTCAAAGCCAATCTAGCAAAGAACTTGCTTATTTGAATATCCTTAGTTCTTCTCTCTAGAGAATCTTTAGTTTCTCTTCTCTATCTAAGCCTCATTGTAATATCTTAGTTTAGAACCTTTGAAGGAGTTCACATTTCATGAATTGTTCTTATTGTAAAAACTCCTTCATTGTTGGAGATCATCCCCTCCCCTTCAAACTTCGGTTTGATTTGTAAATTCCTTGCTAAGGACTATAACTTAGAATGGTTGATCTAGCAAGACCTCATGTTCAGCGAGACCGTGGACGTAGGATCTTGCGTATCCGAACTACGTTAAAAATTGCTTGTGTTGTTTATTATTTTATTGCATTGCGTTCAAACCGTTTACAAAATCATGTTTTGCATAAAACAAACTTGAAAAGTGTACCGACCCAAAACGGTTTTGGTTTGCATAAAAAACATTTTCAAAGAGACAAACTCTACGAGGCCCCACACTTATCCGCACAACATTTCGCATACCGAACGTCTCATACCGACCTCGCCGCAGAAGGGGCTCATTACCGAACTTCTCATACCGACCTCGCCCCGCAGAAAGGACTCAACCGTTGAAACACTCGACCCACGATCATAAGGTTTATTTGGCACCGAATTTATTCAAGAGAAAACTCGGCATTCAACGACCTTCGTGTTTGAGGAAAAACTTGCAATCAGGTGTATTCACTCCCCCCCCCGCACTTGATACTCGTATCCGCACCTACAATTGGTATCGTGAGCGGTGTTCTTTAGATCATCGCTTTTGAAAATTTATTGGTCTACTCTAACGCATCCAAAATGTTTTCACCGCACAAGCATCTCTTCATACATCATTATACTATTACCCATAATGTCCGATATGTTAGGTATTTGGATGGTACATATGTTCTCTCAGGAGAATTATACGGTATGGCGTGTGAGAATGGAGGCACACCTAATCGCCGCATGACAAGTACCGACGTCCCCGAGATAGGACCAATCATTCTCATGATCCATGGCGTAGAATATGCTACTATGGGAGGTGTAGGAGCACAAATCGGGCCGAAGGTTCCCCAAAGAAAAAGCCGCATTCACGCTAGAAGAGAAGAAATTGCACAACCTTGACCGAGTGGCGCGGAATGTAATCCTAACAACACTCGGTGATTCTCATCTCGGGAGAGTGCAAGACTCGCAAGACGGCAAAGGAACTTTGGGATGCCCGATTGTACTAAGCCAAGGAACCCCTACGGATCAAGGAAAACAAGCTCGAGCTAGAGCTTCGTGAGTTCAAAAACTTTGCCATGGAGCCCAAAGTGAATCCATCGACGAGCTTAACGTCCGATATACCAACCGCATCAATGTGATCAATGGGCCGGGAAGAACATTCACTAACAAAGAGATGAACACCAAGATATTGAGAGTGTTGCCTCGATTGATGTGGCTTCCTTTTGCTATTTATTTACTTCGCTCCGATCTTAATGCTTTAAGTCCCGATGTTATATTTTCGTAATTATGACATGGAGGAGTTCGAGCATAGTCTACCCCAACGGTGTGTTAGCGCTCCAAACTTGGCACTCAAATCGACCATGCTTTTAAAGCAACAAGCACGTCTAGAGCTAACACCGGTTCAGCAAGCAAGACAGCCGCTACATCGAAGCAAAATCCACTGTGACTCCTGCCGAACGACACGTGTTTATGGCTCTTAAATATCAAAGGGAGAAAGAAAGAGTCGAAAGCTAAAGAAATACCACGTAGATTCTCCCTCGTAAGAATGATAATCACATAAGGGAAGAATCTAAACCTTCTCCTGAATGTAGGAACATGGAGCTTGCTGCCAGTCCATCTAACAGCACAACTGGAAAAGGTGGCAGAGTTACTGTGTGCTATAACTGCAAGAAAGACAGACATTATTAGTATGATTGTCCCGGAGCTCTCAACCGCCCAACGAGCTGAACGGCAAGCCGTAAGAGAAAAATTTGCTCGAAGGAGGCATGCCTACATCAGGAGAGCTGTCCGACAACTCAATAGAGGAAGATACGTTCATGTATTCTTCTGAAAATGAAGCTGCATTTGTAGCTGTAGAGGTCGGAGAATCAAGTCCTGACACATCAACTGAACATTGCCTAATGGTTGGAGAAGAGGCTGAGGTAAACTCTAAACTAAATATAACCTCCTCTTCACAGACCACACATGATACTTGCTCAACTATAGGTGAACCTCTAGACGTGATTCAAGCGTATGACGACTTGCTGGAGGAACAAATTCAGTTGAGCAGGGAGTTCAGTAGAACTGTTCAGGAGTTGGAATAGGTAAAAGGTGAGAATCAGAAACTTTTTTCTGATTGTCAGGTCTCTACTGATTCAGAGAATCTCGTTGTGAGACTAAAGGAAGAGATCGGATCTCTTATGACTAAGTCTCAACTTCAAGAAACTCAATATCGGCCTTGACTAAGGACAATTCCGATAAAGATACCGAGATAGCTGGGCTCGCCGAAGCTCGCAGAGTTGAAAAAGAATATGAATCAATCGAGGAAGAGTGATGAAGTATGGTGAGGGTTGATAACTCGAACAATACCCGGAGCCAATTAGAAGTTGGAAAGTATGCTCGTAGCACAAAGGCCGCTTGCCATGAAGGACGGACTTGGCTACATTAATGAAGCTTCAACTTCTACATCAAAAGTGCTCGTGGATTGCTCGGCCGATAGGTTCGTCGAGGGAAAGTTCAAGCTACCGAACCTCGTCACTCCTCGGGCGAAAAAACAAACGAAAATTATCGCACCTCGCCCGAGCAATAAGCAACCGACCAAAGTTCTAGCCCCGTAACACCACGATCGAATCTGTGGGGAACTAAAAAGGTCGGATGGGCGGAGCAGAGGTGGTGAACCAAGGTGTATGTATATCCAAGCACAATATGATTCATACTACTATAAGCCGAGGGTCGGGAGGAGCATGAAATATCGAAGAAGAAAGCTCATGAACCCAAGACTACTAAGAAGTCGCAGAATACCTCCATGTTCACCGGAGAAGAGCAAAGGACAAAAAGGTTCGTAAGAAGAGAGAGACCGAGACCCCCAAGGTTGCCGCGATAGATTTGGGGTCGCAAACCACCGACTAACGCTTAAGGACCCAAACCAACCAAAAGGGTACCTAAAACCGCTTTTTATTTTTCAGTGCATAAGGACCCTTGGATCATGGACAGATGGTTGCTCGAGACACATGACATACCGTAAGAGCCCCGTTGACCAACTATATACAAGAAGAAGGTCCTAGAATTGAGTTCGGTAAAAACTCAAAAGGCTACACAAGGGGATACGGAACGCTGAATATTGGGACTGCTTCAGTTCCAAGAGTTACATATATTGAAGGACTTCAACATATTCAGGCTCGTGGAGGAAGAATATCTATGTTGCAAACTGGAACACCGCCGAACCTGAAGTTTGCTCGGTTGCCCAGACAAAATCGAATGATAAAACAGGATGGTTGTGGCAAAAAAGGCTCAGTCACCTGAACTTCAAGGCAATGAACAACCTGGCAAGGGACTCAAACGTCAGAGGACTGCCCAACGAAGCATTCATCAAAGATAGAATGTGAAGCATGCTTGAAGGGAAAGCGCATACAAAGAAAAGCAATCCACCATTTTCGTCACCTTCCACCGATGGAATCCTTCAACTACTCCACATGCACTGTTTGGGCCTACCACTAGTGACTATAAGAGGCAAGAAGTATGCCCTCGTCGTTATCGACGATTATTCAAGATATACGAGGGTCATCTTCAAAGCCAACAAATCTCGATGTCAAGACTAAGTTACCAATAATACTAAAGAAACTCAAGTGGGTGGAAAAAGACATCAAGCATTCGTAGGATAGGCTCAAATAGAGGACTCGAATTTCTCAACTCAATCATAAAGGAGTACTGCGATACTAAGGGGATTCAAGATGCGAGACTTCAAAGCCTCGTACACCCCAACTGTAACGACCTTGTTGAACGGAAGAACGAAACATTAAAAGAAGCAGCAAGAACGCTCCTAGTGGACTCGGATTACCCTCAAAGTTCTCGGGGCGCTACCGACACCGCCTCGCTATACTCGAACCGCTCACTACTAACAAAGCAACACATGAAGACAGCATACAAACTATGGAAAGGGAGAATTTCTTCTATTTCTCATTTTCATATCTTTGGATGTCCTTGCTTTATCCAAAACAATGGAAAGAATCAGTTAAAGGTCTTTGATAGCAAATCTGATCAAGGAGTGTTCTTAGGATACTCCCGAGTCAGTAAAGCCTTCAGGGTCTTTAACTACCATACCTTTTGCATGGAAGAAAGCTCTCATGTTATTTTTGATGAGTTTGTAAATCGAGCACGTAAAAATCCTAATAAGAAAAATATTGAAGATGTCGCCAAAGAAGCTACGGGATCTCAAGCTCGAATGATAAAACCGAGAAGATCCAAGATTACCGGGATGATGAGTCGACGAAGAAGAAACTCGCACCCATCCTCGGCAGTAACGTAGCCGACCCGGTTGATTCTAGTGAACGTATCAACATCGTGTAACACGGGTCGATGAGGAAGCCCCTGTGGTAACTGAGAGCTCTACTGAGAATAACAATTCAGGGGGAACGATTAATGTTCCCAAGCAAAATGCCCCTGAACCTGGGAACTCAATAGATCCTAACTTTCTTACTGAATTGCTTCAGTCACAGAACAGCACTATTGAAATGCCTAACTCTCCTGTTGAGTGTACAGAAGTAATTTCGTAAGAAGAAACCAAGCTCGGAATGGCTAGACGCTCACTCTTCCGATCTCATCATGGAGATCCGTCAAGAATCGTAGAAGACAAGATCCAGACATTGTTAAGGAGAAAATTACTTTCTATTCTTATTTCTTGTCAACTAAAAAACCTCTGTCGAGAGAGGATGCACTCAAAGATGCTGATTGGATCATTACCATGCAAGAGGAGCTGAACTAGTTCGTCAGAAACGAGGTTTGAGAGCTCGCTGACAGACATAGACACCAACACGTGATAGGTACCAAGTGGGTGTTCAAGAACAAGCGTGATGAAAACCACGTCATAGTAAGAAACAAAGCTCGACTTGTTTCCAAGGGATATTGTCAATCAGAGAGAATAGATTTTGATGAAACGTTCGCTCCAGTCGCCAGATTGGAAGCCATTCGTCTATTCCTGACCTATGCAACACATCAAAGATTTAAAGTATATTAGATGGATGTAAAGTCAGCATTTCTAAACAAAGATGCCGAAGGAAGAAGTCTATATGGAACAACCGCCCGGCCGTCAGGGGACATCGAGTTTATAGTCTCATAAAGGCTCTATATGTGGTTAAAACAAGCACCCGTGGCTTGGTACGATACCCCTATCGACTTTCTTCTTCGAAAGGTTTTCAAAAGGGGACAAGAGATCGCACTCTATTCATCATTAAGTCAAGATGACATTCTATTAGTGCAGGATCTACGTGGACAACATCATTTTCGTTGCGCGTAAACGTGACTATATGTGAACAATTCGAGAAGATGATGAAGGACAAGTTCGAGATGTCTATGATGGGAGAGATGAACTACTTCCTTGGTTTTCAAGTAAAACAATCAACCCAAGGAATATTCATCAACCAAGCCAAGTACACTCGAGACCTCCCCGAATGAATACGAATTTTAAAATCGATCTGGACAAAGAGGGTGCTTCTGTTAACTCAACTGACTATAGAGCTATTATTGGTTCTTTATTATATTTAACAGCAAGCAGACCTGACATAACTTATGGTGTAGGTGTATGTGTAAGATTTCGGGCGAATCCCAAGCGAAGTCATCTGGACTCGCGAAGAATATTCTGCAATATCTGAAGGGAACACTTGACGCCGGGTTATGGTATCCCCGCTAATAATAATCTTGTTTTAACTTGATATTCGATGCCGATATGTAGGATGCAGGATAGATCGAAGTCAACTTCTAGAACTTGTCAGCCCCTGCAAGTAAAGCTCATATCATGGTTCTCCAAGAAACAACACTCGCAGCGACGTCCACTACCGAAGCCGAGTATACGGTCGCCTGGGAAGTTGTCGTGCCCTGCATCCTTTGGCTTCGACAACAATTGCGTGATTATGGTATCATTCAAGATGAAGTGCCCATCTACCGTGACTCCACCAAGCGTGCCATTGCAATAACTCGTAACCCGCTTCATACGAGGTGCAAGCACGTGGATATCCGACACCACTTCATCCGAGACCATGTCGAAAAGAAGGATATCAAGATGGAAAAAATCTATACTGATAGATAAAGAGCAGACATACTGACCAAGCCACTGGCTGAGAACAGGTTCCGAGAACTCTCAGTTGAGCTAGGTCTATTGGATCCCACTGACCCGAGCCGGAGAAAGATTCAATATGACGAGTCAAGTAAGTCAAACTTGATACTTGATTCAGTAGGGTGAATCATACAAGCACTCAATAAGGGGGAACGTGAGACGAATACTCGAGTCCTCGCATCACGAAGATCCTCCCGATTTGCAATTGGGTAAACAGTGATCACCGTGTTCACCGAAGAGGTTTGAGTATTATGTGCGTATTTTACTCAATGGCATGCTTGCATTTAATTAATCAGTAGCATACATTCAATGGCATGAAATGCATTTATTTCCCGCCAAAATTCAAGGAAACGTTCAAGAAACCGTTCTTATTTAAAGCTCGTTATCCTAAGAACTATCTGTTGCGCATTTAATGCATGTCTTCTCACCTTACTCCAACTATGCAAATCTTACATAAGTCGAGATGATAGGCAGCTTAGTAATCATTCCATCTATAACATTAAATCCTAACCGTCTGAGAAAAAGCGTGATTTAATCCTGAATCTTAGATCTGAAAAACCGCTTGGTATTTAAGTCTATATATAACCCTTCGCTTTATCTCACATCTCACTTTCACCATTAATGTTTAAGAGAGATTGAAATCTTTTGGTCCGTAGACGAGTGTCAGGAGTGGGGGGGGTGAATATACTTGAGTACAAGTTTTTCCTTAAACGCGAAAGTCAGCTGAGCTGATAAGTGCGACTGATGAACAGTGCCAAATAAGAACCTTCTGATCTCGGGTCAGAGTGTCTCAACTACTGAGTCTGATCTACTGACTTCGTCGCGCATGGAGAGTTCGCCATGGTGAGTTTCAGTGCGGATAAGTGTGGGGCCCCCTGTAGGACTTCGTCTCTTCCGAAAGCGTGTTTTCGCAAAACCAAAGTTGTTTTGGTTGGTACACTTTTAAATACGTTTTATGCAAAGTATGAGATTGTAAATCGGTTTGAGAACAATGCAAAGAGAACAAGAATAACACAAGCAATTTTTAACGTGGTTCTGATACGCAAGATCCTACGTGCACGGTCCCCGCGAGTAACGGAGTTCTTGTTGATTAATCTGAGCAAGCCTCAACAAGGAATCTGTGCGCTGGACAAACCCTTCTAAGTTATAGTCCTTAGCGACTTTACAAATCAAACCGAAGTTTGAAGGGGAGGGGATTTTCTCCAACAATGAAGGAGTTCTTACAATAAGAACAATTCACAGAAAGGTGAACTCCTTCGAAGGTTCTAAGCTATAGATATAACAGTGGAGCTTAGATAGAGAAGAGGGAACTAAAGAATCTCTATAGAGAAGAACTACGGATATTCAAGTAAGCAAGTTCTTCGCTGGATCGGTTTTAATGTGCTAGAGAGTTTGTATGCAATGAGCTTGTATTCCCTTTGATATCCTGGCGTTGAGCTTGAAAACTCTTCTCTATTTATAGTCGTGACCTGTGTATGTATCCGTTGGAGAGGACGATGCCACGTGTCACAAACTTCCAAGAAAAACGGCCATAAGTTCGAAATAGCGCCGTAGAGTGGTCGGCTTCGTACATGAGAGCAGCCTTTTTAACGCCGGAGCAAGTAAGGCTTTGCTTGCTTCTCATTGGCCGAGGTTTGTGGTAGGTGAGACTTGTCGGACATTAGTCTTCATCCGAGCTGACTCTCACCGATCCTCGTATCGAATAAACTCGCCGTTGACTTTCGAATGAAATGATAGTCGGGCGCTTGTTTCCTTGTCGGATCCGCAACCGAAGTCGCATGCGATCGGTAGATACGGATTGATCATACCGACTTCTTCATCTCGAGTCTCGCCGATCAAAATCTTCTACCGAGAATAGTCACCTGGTGACTCGAAGGTACCGAGCGCTTCTCACACCGTAGATAAAGAATCGTATCGAGTCTTCAACGGAGGTCGGGTGAAAGAAATCCTCTCCGAAAACATACCGGGAGGACCTCAAGACACGAGCTCTACAACCCGATGGCATGGAGCTCGAATTTAACTTCTCTACCGAAGTTCGTACCAACAACACCCCTTACAAGACTTAGACAAAATAATCAATGAATATAATGAACAAGTCCAAATTCTATTACATAATCATGTTCAAAACACACATCGGATTCGTGACAAGTTTTGGGATCTTCAATTCTATAGCGATGAAAATCACTATAATTTCCCCCAATACCAAATATTGCAATAATGTCCTAAGTACATGAACTACTGACGTCAGTTCAAAGTACCATAGCAATGATCTAAACGACCACTGACTCATAACCCAAAAAAATCCATTTGATTGCATACTGATCAGAATTATCTTCTCTCAAGCACTCTTACATTGTAAATTTTTTTCTTTAATCTGCGAACTAACTTACTCTATTTTCGAGTGCTAACATTCTTTTTGCAGATTTCAGTTGAAAATGGCATCCCTTTCGAGCATCGTTAGACGCTTGCAAACATTGACGAGATCATTCGGAGCAGGGTCATGTTCGAGCCAACCATGGAGTTCCATCTCTCGGAACTGCCATACCTGGAGGAGATTTTCTCCGCTCTTGAGGCATCTAGCCTGAAGACGCTTCTAACGAAGCAACCTCACGCTTATCTTCTGAGACAAGCGGTTGAGTTTTACTTCAATATGCTCGGCGTGGAAGATACTGATGCGTAAGTAACCACTGTGAGGTATATGGAAGGAGGTTTCACCTCGCCACGGGAGGAGAGCCACGCCGACATCAACATTCTTTAAGGGTTGAAGTCAGGATTTCGACCTTCCCCGACCACGACGTATCTCCCATCGGGATACAAGGACGCAGAGCTCAACGATTATATCAAGCGTTTATGCGGGAGGGACAACATTTCCTTTAAAGCCGCTTCCGAAGAATCAGCCTCCCCGTCAAAATTCGTAGGTCTAGCGTATATAGTTATCCATATCCTCACCAAAGCGGCCGGTTCTTTTTACTACCGTCCAAACCTAGACTCCGATGATGATGGCAATCATGGACCGAGCTAAGGTTAACTAGGCTCGTTCTTTCTTTCTCGAACCGAAAGCCTAGTCACGTAAGTTTGTCGAGGCAGACATAGGAGAGATAAGACTAATTAGTGTGGGCAAGCTTTTTGTATGGGACAAAAGTTTCGACACGATAGAAGCTTCGAGATCATCACATGCGTCTTTTGGCGACATGAAATACTTCGACAAGAAACCGATCAAGTTCGTGTCGAAAACAGCTGTTGCAAAGTCCATCTGGCCGTGGAGCTACACCGAAGAGGCCTTCTACTGAATTGACTCTACGTATCGAATAGCCGAAAAGAAAGAAGCCGATCAAGATAGGAGCTTCTAAGTGCTATATCTCTCGCCTCCCCCCACAGTGGACGACTTACTCGATGTGGACACCGGCATTGATGGTGCCACTCTCAAGGACAAAGTCCAAAGAGTAAGTACAAGAAACTCACCGGAGTTTGAAGATGAACCAATCGGAGTTTCTTTTGAGCTACCAACCACGCTCACCGACTGCACTTAAGGTTGTATCCGAAGTCGCTTGAACCGATCCCCGAAATCGCCAACTATCGTGATCCGGTGGATGTAGCCGTCAGTGGCAACGACTGGATGCCGATGAGATTCCTTAACCGGGATATACTTGCCGAACCGATCCAGAAAAGATTATGTATCCACACTATTGCGCAGGAGCAAGAACAAAATTAGTCCGAGATAAGGTTTGGAGAACCCGCAGACATTGCTTCTTTTGAAGACTTGAGATTAGCCATGCTATATCTTCTTGCGCCGAAGTCTTCCTCCTCTCCCGCCGTGAGATCCTTCGTCTCACCGACCACCCAAACTGAAGGTGATGATTCAAGCACCCAAGGATGCAGAGCAGGGGAGACTCCGCCGAGATCAAAACTCCCAACGAGAAGGGCAATTCACCACCACCTCCACCTCCCCGCACCCGCATGCCGCCCCGATCAAGGCCTTCTTCAAGATAGCAACAACTCACCTCCTCTAAGCGAGAGGATCGATACATCTTCTTACCAGATTAAAGCGATTGGTACCGTATCCTCGAGGAGAGTCAACCAAGCTATCAGGAAGCAAGGAGACAAAAATTGTCTCCTGGCTAAGGATGTGCACCTAAAATGGTCACAATACACGAAAGTTCAGACTAAGCGCGTTGACATCCTCACCGGAGAAGCCAAGAAGATCTCGTAATCTCCTACTCCAAACTTTCAAGAGATCATCGAGACTACTCTTATCGCCGTAAGCCGGACTTGGCCACTCAATGCCGCCAGCTTCTAGAAGCTCAATCGAAGAAATTTTCGTAGCAACCGGCCGCAAATTGGGCCGATGCCCAAAAGACCATAGATGAAAGGAACAGTAGTTGCAAGCTCTAAGTGTGACTAAAGCTCTTGAAACTCAAGCAACAAACTCAAAGTCATCCAAATTCCCAAATGAAGAATTCACTCGACGCATCTCTTCTCGTAGCAGAGGAATCAAACCGAATCCCATATCAAGAAAATTCATAACGTTCAAGAGAATGACTGAGAACATTACCGCGATGTTGTCTGGGACCTCAACTCCACTTCCGAACAGCTCAAGACATTTGTCTACAACTTTCAAAAGGAAGTAAAGGGATGGAAGTTCGGGAGAAAAAGTCCGATGCAAGGCAATGGGAACAAGCTAAGGGGGAAGGAACGCCGAGATAGAAGAGTTCAGTGCTCTCCCCTCCCCTCCGTGCAAGACAAAGCTAAGGGAAAAGCCTCACCGAAGGCCCCGCAGCCTCAACAGTAATTACACTGACCGAGGCAAGCTAGCGGATCGTGAAAGGATCCTCACCAGGCACGTATTGACGAAGTAGCTAAGTTCGCTGAGGGAACAAGAGGACATTGTGCCTCCGCCGCCGAAGAGGCCCCGGCAAGGAGATTGCTACCGAAAGCTCTCCCCTCCATCGCCTAAGTTCAAACTCAAAAAAGAACGAGCGACGCATAACGAACTCGTAGCTCAAAGAGCCTACAGGATAAGCTGGACCATGAAGCCGGACTCGAGGAAGAGGTCCAACTGAAGAGAAAGCCAAAAGTCCCAGGTGGCAAGGATGTCGAGGGGTAAGTGCTCAACGAATAAGAGTTCAAAAGCCAAAGCCGACACCTCCTCCAAAGACTCAAGCAGGCAGAAACCCTCTCGAAAATCGCCTTCGAGTCTCCCCGAATACTCCCGGACCGGCTACCTTCCACTTTCTCAAAGGCGTAAGAAAGCTCCCAAGCTCACAAAGCAGAACATCCGCAAAGGAGAAAGCCTTATGGGATGCGAGTCGAAGTAGGCCTCGACTTCGTAGCAAGACACAAAGCTTACAAACGAAGCCGAGAGAGACCGACAAAAGCCGAACTCGGCAAAGCTTATTGAACAAACTAAGAAGGAGCTATGGAAGCAGCTCCTGGCCAAGAAAAGAGAGATCCCTAGAACTTCAAAATTCTATAAACGCGGTGGGCGTAAGCCACACGTCAGAAAACTCCATTCCGTCGCGTAGATAAGTTGATCCCTTGGAACCCGAATGAGGAATGGGAAAGTCCGAAGGAAGATTTTATCAAAGCTTACTATGTATGGCAATGCTACTCTAGCGAAGTTCCGACGGTTGATTTGTTTGACCAATTCCTATACAATCACGACCCCAACTTCGTGAGCACGTATCAAGTCAGCTCCTTCATAAGGAGAAATTGTCTTTCACTACGCCTACATATCATCGCTGATCCCTCCCAAGACTCTTCAAGAAGCCATCTCGCACAAAGGAGATAGAGGATGAAGTGGAGATAGTCGCGCGTCGCAACGATCTTGACATCGAGTCACCACCGATCTTCCAGCCTATCAAGGTATTGAGGGAAGCTATCTACAAATTGGATGGGCTTGATCCTCTTGCGACTAAATCTACCGACTTCAAAGCCAAGATTCGAAGTTCAGATCCTAGAAGTAACATACTCTACCTTCCTCGTATCTTTCCTTTTCTCTATCTTTGAATTACTGATTGTAATGTACTCTCATGTCATATCTATAAAATCAGTATTCTGTTGGCCAGACAACCACTCATTATCGTATGGCTGTGATTTTCTTCTAATGTGCCTATCTTCGGTAAGTTGTTAACCTGTGTTTTCATCGTTCAGTTAATATTAACTAAGTTGTTTTTGGGTTAGTCATTTAGTACTTAGTGGTTTTTTGCATCATCGATTAGGGGGAAATTGTAGGGATATGAGTCGGTGATCTAGTAGATCATTTGTCGGGGGCAACGTAGAACTTAAATCAATAGTTCATGTAACTTAGGATGATATTGTAATATTTGTTATGGGGGAAACTGTAGTGATATTTATTTGTATTACTGTAGAATTGAAGATCTCAAAACCCGTCCCGAACCCCGTGTGTGTGTGGAACCGTTGTGATGTAATAGGCTAGACTTGGTTTGATTATTTACATCTTTTTTGGTCTAAGTCCCGTAAGGGGTATATTGTTAGACCGAACTTCGCAGAGAAGTTAAAGTTCCAAAACCCCAAATCATCGGCTTCGATGGAGTTCGCTTGTCTTCGTAGTCCGTTGCCGACAAAGACTCGCAGAAGATCCTCTCAGCAGACTTTTTAGATGAAGACTCGCATGACCTTTGATCTACCGATCGAGTGAAGAGCATTGTTGTATTCGAGTCGAGCCGACTACATTCAGCAGAAGATCCTTATCGCCCGACTCGATGAAGACTCAATATGATCGCCCCGATCTACCGAATGGATACAACTCGGTTGCGCAACGCACCAGGAAAAAGGGTCGCCCAATCCTTATCGGTCGAATGTCGGCAGAGAACATTCACTATACGAGGTTCGGAGAGTCAACTCAGATAGAAGACTGATGTCTGACAAGTCTCACCTACCGCAAACCTCAACCAATGAGAAGCAACCAAAGCTTACCTACTCTGACACTAAAGCTGCTCTCATGTACAGAAAACCAACCACTCGCGGCGGCATTTCAAAAATATATGGCCATTTTCCTTGGAGTTTTGTGGCACGTGGCATCGTCCTCTCCAACGGATACATACATGGGTCACAACTATAAATAGAGAAGAGTCCCCAAGCTCAACGCACGGGACATCAAGGGAACACAAGCTTACAAGCATACAACTCTTTAGCGCACTCAAAGCCAATCTAGCAAAGAACTTGCTTATTTGAATATCCTTAGTTCTTCTCTCTAGAGAATCTTTAGTTTCTCTTCTCTATCTAAGCCTCATTGTAATATCTTAGTTTAGAACCTTTGAAGGAGTTCACATTTCATGAATTGTTCTTATTGTAAAAACTCCATCATTGTTGGAGATCATCATGTTCAGTGCATAGATTCCTTGTTAAGGCTTGCTCAGATTAATCAACAAGACCTCATGTTCAGCAGGACCGTGGACGTAGGATCTTGCGTATCCGAACCACGTTAAAAATTGCTTGTGTTGTTTATTATTTTATTGCATTGCATTCAAACTGTTTACAAAATCATCATTTGCATAAAACGAACTTGAAAAGTGTACCAGCCAAAACGGTTTTGGTTTGCATAAAAATATTTTCAAAGAGACAAAGTCTACCAGGCCCTACACTTATCCGCACAACATTCTGCATACTGAACTTCTCATACTGACCTCAATCAATAGAAGGGACTCAGCTGATGAATCACTCTGACCCACGATCAGAAGGTTTATCTGGCACTGAATTTATTCAGTATCAAAACTCAGCATTCAGTTGACCTTCGTGTTTGAGGAAAAACTTGCAATCAGGTATATTCAGCCCCCCCTCCCTCCCTCTACACCTGATACTCGTCTGGACCAACAACCACGTCTTACAGTAGGGAACCAAGCATTCCTTGCCTACTACTAATGCTCATCCGATGTGCGCTCGAGCAAAGAAAGGTATATACAAGCCAAAGGTCTACGCGGTTGTACCTACTCCTCTAACTTCATAACCTCTCTCAAATAAAGAGTCCCTTTCAAATCCATTGTGGAAGCAGTACTACGCATGAAGAATATGAAGTCTTGCTTAGGAATTAAATGGAGTTACTTCCTCAGAAGACCGTATATGAACCAAATCCACAACAAATGGGTTTATAAAGTAAAAATCGAGGCCGATGGCTCAATGGATAGGTTGTAAGGCATGCTTGGTTGCTAAAGGTTTTCAAAGAACAAGTACGTCTTGATTTTCAAGAGACATTTAGTCATGTAGTGAAAGCAAGATCTACCATGTTGATGTTCTCCTTAGTTGTGTCTAATGAGTGGCCTATACAACACATTGATATTAATAATACTTTTTTAAATGGTGTTTTGGAAAATCTAGTTTCGCATGCAATGACTTATAGCTTTGCAGACTCTACAAATCCACAACATGTGTGTAAATTGCACCGGTCTCTATAAGGTTTAAGGCAAGCTTCAAGGTCATGGTATGATCGACTAAAGCGGTCATCTTCTAGCGTCAGTTTTTAGATATCATCCTTTGATCATTCTATCATTTTTACCAGATCACATGGAAGGTCATTGCTACTATTAGTCTACGTAGATGATGTACTCATAACTGGGGAAGATTCTATCTTGGTGACTGAGTTCATTACGCAATTGTTAGTAGAGTTTGCTCTCAAGACAGTAGGTGAGGTAGTTTAGCTTCTTGGAAGTCAAGTGCCTCGTTCATCCTCTCACACCATTCTACACCAGGAAAAGTACATTAGGGAACTACTAGCAAAGACTAACCTTGTGGATAATCACCCTTTACCCTCTCCATATGATGCAGAGCATAAGTTATCAAAGAATGAAAGCAATTTCGGACCTTGACTTGTCTAGATATTGCTTACATAGTAAATAAACTCTCTCAATTCATGCAGGCACCAACAGAGAACTTCAATGGAGGGCTTGCAAGAGGTTACTTCGTTATCTCAAGGGAACTATGTTTCTAGGCATAGTATTTAAAGATGCAGCTACGCTATCTCTATGTGGCTTTTTATGCCAATTGGGCAAGTTGTGTGGATAATCGAAGATCCATGGGTGGGTATTGTGTGTATCTTAGCCATAATTGATAAGCACGTGTTTGTTGCATTTTTATTACCCGTATTACGCATGTTTTTTCTCATGTTTGCTCCTATAGGATGTGAAGAGTGGCGGAAAAGGCGGTGGATTGTGCTTATGTCTTAACCCCATGTTGCATGCATGAAATAATTTGAATCAAGGAGATTTGGGCCGGATATTGCAAAAATTGGGGAGATTTGGGCTTATTCATTTAGGATAGTGCAAGTGGGCCAAGGAAAGTTGTTGAATGAAGAAATACAAAAGGTCAACCTAATTATTTTGAAGGAAAATGGCTGGAAAACATATCTTGAAGGAGGAGGTAGGTAGCTACAAAAAGGGAAAGGGTGGTTACTAACCAAGTTAGTGGTGGTTACTAACCAAACCATTTTCGGTCTTTAGAGATAACTTGCTTGGAGTCTACCCATTCCCTTGTAGATTCGATTCTTACTTGCTAATTATGTTTGTATTAGTCTAATTGTTTGTTGCAGGTGTAATATAAATTCTTTTTGCGTGGTTTCGACAACTACCAATAATCTTCTATCTTGGAGTTCAGTTCAAGGAAGCAAAGTGTTATACATAGGAGCAGTTCTGAATATGAATACAAGGCCTTAACAGATGCAGCAATAGAAATGATTTAGATTAAGTCTCTACTGGATGATTTAGGAATACGATTGACTACTCCTTCTGTGATTTGGTATGATAACCAGTTGCTGCTCTTGATGCAAATCCCGTACAGCATGCCAAAACGCAACATATAGAAATTGATATTCATTGCGTACTTGATAAAGTCATGGCCAAGGAGCTACTACCTCCGTTCCATTACGAGTGGTGACTTTCTTTTCAACACTTTAATTAAGAGAATATATGATAAAAAATAAGATAGGAGTAAATAATAAAGTAAGAGGGAGAAGATGGGTGGGATAATGAGAGAGTATGAGGAGAAGATGAGTGGGATAATGAGTATAAATGATAAAGTAATAGATATAGATATGGGATGATAAAGTAGGTAGAGAAAATGAAAGATAATAATGAAAATAGATGATACAATAGGGGAGATGATAAAGAGGAAAGAAAAGTCGATAACTTTTACCAACTTGGGACGTCACTACTTATACGGGACGCCTCGAATTGGGAAAAGATAATACTAATAATGATACGTACATAGTAGATGTTAGGTATATTCTAGCTCAAAATCAAATAGTTGATGTGTTCAGAAAACTGATATCCCTCGTTTTCAAAATCTTGTCTAAAAGTTTCCGCTCAAAGAATTGCAGAGTTGAACTTTTGTTTAATTAGAATATGTTATTGCCACGTCAAGGAGTTGGTTTAGAGTTAGTTAGCTTAGTCAACAAATCATCGTTATCCTGTATAAATACGTATACGATGAAGAAATAAATTTATTCTTATTCCGTATTCAATAAACATTATTGTTATTTGTTGCAACGTGCATTTTCTTTGGATTTTATCGTTCGCAAATAATGAATGCAGTTCTTGAAATTCTTTTTTTCCTTCATCCCTGAGATTTTTTTTTTTGTTTAATATGCCCCAATTATTGTAAGATTTTAGTGGATTAAATTTTACACTTACCACGATAATATGTTTTTAGAAAAACGGCATGATTTTATTAATCAAGGAAGGAAATGGACTGCACTATTACTAAACTGGGGTTGCAATCAACTCTAAATAATTGATAAATTCACAAGAAAATATCGAGTTTTGTAGAAAATGGAAATTATGCATCAAATTTCAAACTGAAAATCTATTGTGAAAAGAGGTAGACCACAAGAACTCTTTACACCATAAACCACAAATGCAATCAAACTGGCCCAAGGGAAATTCCACGTGTCAAGCTCCGGTTTAACTCATAGATTTCATCGGATGAGATTAGAGATTCAATCTTTTAGGCCAACATCTTATCCCACCAAGAACAAGAATCAGCACTCCAAATTTCTGCTGAAACTCTGCAGAAAATGGCAGCAGAAATGGCCCTAGTAAAACCCATTTCCAAATTCAACAGATCCATCCCAAGATTTGGAAGCTCAAAATGCCCAACGACAAGATTTTTCACCGTGAGAATGTCCTCCACCACCACCCCGCCGCCGCCAACTGCCGCCGGAAAGAAGAAGATTCAGAAGCAAGACATAAAGGAGTCCCTTTTGACGCCAAGGTTCTACACTACCGATTTTGATGAAATGGAGCAGCTTTTCAACACCGAGATCAACAAGAACTTGAACATGGGTGAGTTCGACGCTCTTCTGCAAGAGTTCAAGACTGATTTCAACCAGACACACTTCGTGAGGAACAAGGAATTCAAGGAGGCTGCTGACAAGATTCAGGGGCCTTTAAGGCAAATCTTTGTGGAATTCTTGGAGAGGTCCTGCACTGCTGAGTTCTCTGGGTTCCTTCTCTACAAGGAGCTTGGAAGGAGGCTTAAGGTACAGTTTGTGTTTGTTTCTTGAGTTTTTTTATAGAATTTGTTTTATAAATTGGTTAAATTGTTTGTTGTATTTATCAGTCTAGTGGTATTTGCTCAATGCTGGAGCTAATTCATGTTTTACTTGAGTTGAAGTCTTGATTTGTTACTGTAAATGACTAATTGTGTGTATTTCTTGTGTGCGTTTTTCTTTCTGGGTAACTTCAACTTTTTGGAAAAATATATATAGTTATGTTGTATGATTAATATGAGAAATCCCAACTGCACGTTATAGAAGTCTTGTAATGAATCACCTTCTTTAGACACCATTGCTTTATTTCTTGCTTGTTTTAGACAAGATAATGAAGAGGTTGTTTGGGTGAACTTGTACGCTCACTTTAATACTATAAGATTAGCCGGCCACTAAATCTACTATTTAAATTCAGTCGGATAGTAAACTTGTTTATCTTCTGTTAATTTGAGACTGGAGCTTAATGCCAATCTCCACAAGCTTGCCTCAGAGAGGGCGAGTGCAGCTTCATTTCTTGAGCTATTATAGGATGTTAAAAGTTGATTTTACTGAAAAATCAAGTATTTAAATGCTCACCCTTTTCACTTTCCCTGTTTGCTTAGTTGTTTGGGTGTAGTCTTGGTTCTGGTTCAATGGCCTGTCTTGAAATACCTGCTTCTTTCAGATCAGCTCATTATTGATTGCTTTTGCAGAAAACTAACCCTGTGGTTGCTGAGATTTTCTCTCTCATGTCCAGAGACGAAGCTCGCCATGCAGGGTAAGTTTAACCCCCTTTTGATTGCTGAAGAGCCTTCAAGGAATGCTGAAACTGAGGTTTATGTAATTTCTGAACAGGTTTTTGAACAAAGGTTTATCTGACTTCAATTTGGCTCTGGACTTGGGGTTCCTTACAAAGGCCAGAAAATACACCTTCTTCAAGCCTAAGTTCATCTTCTATGCAACCTACTTGTCTGAGAAGATTGGCTACTGGAGATACATCACCATATACAGGCATCTCAAGCAAAACCCCGAGTACCAATGCTACCCGATTTTCAAGTACTTCGAGAACTGGTGCCAAGATGAGAATCGCCATGGTGACTTCTTCTCTGCCTTGATGAAGGCCCAGCCACAGTTCCTGAATGACTGGAAGGCGAAGCTGTGGTCACGCTTCTTCTGTCTCTCGGTAATCACTCAATTCCTAATGCTTATTTATAGGCTGCATCTCATCATTCTTACATCTTTTGGGGATCTGTTATACTGCAGGTGTATGTGACAATGTACCTTAATGACTGCCAAAGAACCGATTTCTACGAGGGCATTGGACTTGATACAAAGGAGTTTGACATGCATGTCATCATTGAGGTGAATCTTGTACTAGTAGTACAGTTTAATGCACTGAAGTTTCAAAATGCTTACAATCTTGCTCTTTTTGTGCAGACAAACCGCACAACTGCAAGGATTTTCCCTGCTGTGTTGGACGTTGAGAACCCGGAGTTCAAGAGGAAGCTGGACAGGATGGTGGAGATCAACACACAAATACTTGCGATTGGAGAGAGCGACAATATTGCCTTTGTGAAGAACCTGAAGAGGATCCCCCTCATTGCAGCTCTGGCTTCTGAGTTGCTGGCTGCATATCTCATGAAACCCATTGAATCTGGTTCAGTGGACCTTGCTGAGTTTGAACCACAACTTGTTTACTGATTCTTTCCTTTTTTTTTTCATGGAACTCTGAACTCAGTTTCAATCTGTAGAGAAGATTATGCAGTTCATCATTGTATAATAGTTATTACACGAAGCAGAGGAATCATTGTATGAGCCTGGGCACTTTGAAAATTGCGTTCAAGTGGTGAAATGGTTTAGTTTTGAGTCTTAAACCTGCTGTTGCTGCTTGAATAAGCCTCAACTAAATTAATACAGTTGTGGGGTTTATCATTGAATGATAGTTATGACACAAAGCAGAGGAATCATTGTATGCAATATGCATCTAGCACTTTTAAAGTTTCATTGAAATGGTTTGATTTTGAGTGTACACCAACTGGCTACAGTTGCTACTTCATATGCCTCAACTAAATTAATACAGCTAAACACTACAGCAAACAAAAACTACAGATTGAGTATTTAACTATATAGCTGAAGATCAACTACGCGTTCACTCTAATTTTTCAGACTTCCGCGGTGGGGAAGAAGAAGCTTTCTTAACTGAGAGCTTGTGCTTCTTTGTCCCAAATAGTATTCCAAACAACCAAGCGGCTAACAAAGTGGCCTCAACTGGTGCCAGCCAATACACAATCAAATGCTCTTTGGTAAGGTGTTCCTCCTTAGCAAAAGCCCACCCCATTGCCTGAGAAGAAGATTGATGTAAAATGCAGCTTGAGAAGTCAGATAGAAGAAAGAAGGAGAGAGTGGCACTTACAGAAGCTGGATTCATGCAACCACCTGTGAGATCCAAGCCAAGAATGTGAAGGGTAAGCTTGGAAAGGCATGAAATCCAAGTTTTCATGAAGAAATCACCACTAATCTCTTTAGACAGCACAAGGATGATCATCACAATAGTAAATGCTAGAAGGCCTTCTGTCAGTGCTCCCTTAGCCATGTCAACTTTCAAGGATGGCTCGCGTTCTATTCCAGAACATGTTAATAGGATGATCCTCGCACCAGAAACTGACCCAACCACCTTTTAGAAGATGAAAGATACAAGAACATTAACAACGTTTTATTGTCCTAAGAAGCTTTTAATACCCAAATCATCCAAGTTTCTCCACACATCTTACATAAGCTTAGCAATTTGCTTACAAGGCAAGCATCCTATTCCTAAAAAAGTTAGAAATTACTATACAGTTACCAACTTGAGTTTTTGAAAGACTCATTTTTAATCTCCCACAAGCACTTCTGTTGAGGCCACATGAGCCTAGCACTGTTGGACCTCCTACATCCTTTAAGAATTAATTACTGTTAAGTTTTTTCATGTTTCTCAAATTTCCAGAGATTTGAAATTTGCATGCTCGAAGGATTTTGCTATTTGTTTATTCTTTACTCCTGTAGGAAAAAAAAACATATCGACAGCATGTCAATAGGACATAACTTCCATAATTGCACATTAATGATAACCATATATATATATATATGGTTTATTAAGAAAGAACATCCAGATTCATATGATGGACCTTATTATCCATGATAAACTGGAATTGCCCCAAAAGAGAAGGTGATGAACTAGAAAATCAGCACAAATATCATCTCATGATTCCCATGATATAGAAGAAGTTCTACTAGATAATGATAAGTGCATGGTACATACTTAGCTGACAATTCATAGCAATGATTTATTCATTTTTTGTTTTTTTTTTGTTTTTCTTTTATACTAGCAATGATGTTGAATCATCATCAAGCAAAAAAGGCAAAAAGTTCGAGTTTTGCAATCAATTCAGCTTCACAAATTGAAAATCATGTCTTCGCGGTGAAATCCGGTTCCAATCACGCTAACACACAAAATTTAACTGAAAGAGACAAGAAACGGAAATACATAAAAATCATTCACTTGCTCAACCAACCAAACCAAGTAGCCTTCTCAAATTGAAGCTCATCTACGCAACAATGCACCACCAAAGAATATATTAAGCTAAAATACCACAAAAGATTGCATTTTCCCCACCAAATTAGGTCTAACCAATTGAATGAGGGGACGCAAAACCTGAGCAGGTATTCGGGCGGCGATAGTGAAGAAGAAGTTGGAGAAATCTCCGGAAATGGCGGTGGCCAAAACTATGAGTGGATTGTAGGCGCTGCCGTTGGTGGAGTGGCTCCCGTACGCAAAAATGAAGGCGTTGAGGAGGGAGAGCCCACATCTAAGGATATCGCCTTCCAGCTGGCTAGCTCCGTTACCCAGGACTCTCTGCACGAAAATCTTGATAATCTCGTTCGACAACGACCACATCAGAGAAATCCCGAAGTCCGCCACCAGCAGCCGCCGCCGCTCGCCCGCCATTTTTGGTACCGGAACAAGAGTTGGATAAATTTTAAATGTGAGTGGTGGCGGTTCGTGGTCGGAAGCAAAAGGCATTTTGTACGACAGTACGAGTTCAGTTCATGCTGTAATCGCGTGGTGATTATGAATCTTCTCATAATATCTTTATAATTATTTTATGGAGTTCTTATCTAATAAAAAAAACTCATTTCAATTTAGTGAAAGAATACAATAAAAATTAGTTTAGATGTAAATACAATTTCATGAAATTTTATGTTAAAATAGCATGATAAGTTTTTTTTAAATTTTAAATTGATAGTATTATTTATTTTATTATATGTTACTCATTTGATATTAACGATTTGATCGTATAAAAAATAAACAATTCTACAAATGATAAAAATAACTTTTTGTTATAAATATATTTTTATATATATACTTACCATATATTGTGATAACCATGTAAATTATAAAAATCCATGAGTTCATCTGTAACTCTATAAATAGAGGTCTTTGGTACTCATAATAATACACCTCTCATTCCCCCCCTCTCTATTATTATCTACTTCTATTTAACTTATAACATGTTATCAGTACGCTCTGACCAATCTCCCTTCGATAATTCTCGTTGTAAGTTTTCTCAAACATATTTTTTCTTATATTCTATGTTATCACTCAATTGCGTGATTGATCAAACGATATATTTTTTTGTAAATAGCATGCTTTGTTGAATGGCCGATTGCTTTTCTTAAATTATTCATGGATCCAAGTATGTCTACAAGGTAAAATAATTGTTTGATAAATTTTTTGTGCATGCCATTCAAAGCAATTAGATCATTCACCCGTGTTTACTTAACTTATAAAGAATGACGTGACTTCTTTAATTAGATATAAGTATCACTTCGATTTCTTTTCTTGAAATAAGCATAAGTAATATTTTAAAAAGACATTAGATGCTCTTGA
>CM054814.1:20685922-20743846 GCA_028984105.1 Lavandula angustifolia
GGCTACTTTAGAATTGATAGCGAAGAAAGATAATGTTCAATTGCTTTTCTTTTTCTAAAGGATCAATAATCGCGATCAATTGGATCGATAATAAAAGCTTTTCTTAGTAGAAATAAATTTTATTTCTAATCCCATAAAAATTTATGAGACATTCATCGCAATCACAATCGATTTACAACTTTTGTGTATCGGATTCAATTTCTGACTTTTCTTTCGATTCGGAAGATATGGGAGAATCGCCAATGACTCTCGATGAAGATTTCTTCATCCGGTTCTTCTTCATTAAGAAGTATATTGCAAAGAGATTCTTTTAAATCTCTATCAATATTAAGATTATTAATCTTCTTTTTAACATAACATTTGTTAAACTTTGTGCTACGATTTTACCACATTTAAAAAAAACAAGCTGGTTGAGCTTATTTTGTTGTGGCGCTAGGATATTTTTTCTTTATATCTTTAGGAAGTCCTTTAGTAGTCTTTTCTTCTTTTGCAGAAATTTTCCAGGGGAAAACACTTTTGCTTAATTTTTTAATAGGCTTATGTTTTTAACTGTGCGTCTTGATAGGACTAGGTTTCAAGTCCTATTTGTTTGCAAAAATTGCCAATAATATTTTTTATTTTCGTTTCTTGTAATTCAAATTGTTTTTCAATTTGGATATCATTACAAAGAATCATTCCTTCTAAGTAATTTCTGCGAGAGATATGTCCATAGGAAAGATTTTCCCATGAGAATTTCTCCAGCTGTACTGTTTAAATTTTTTAATTTGTTTAAAACCTTTCTCCGCAAGCGGCGTAATCTCGCAATAAATTTTTCTTTCCAAAAATTCATATTGCAAGCTCATTCCTTGTTAAAACTTTTAGACATAAAAGGCATGCTTTATACCATCTAAAATCGGATAGTGTTCGAGCATCTTAAATTTAATAATTGCTTTGGATCTATCAAGTTGAAGAGTATTAGCTCCAACAAAATTTGATAATATTGTATAAATCGATTGTATTGCAATTGCATCGATTCTTCTCTTTGAGAGATAGGATCAAATAAAGTAAGCATAAAGAATTTTATTCTTTGCTTCTCTTGAAATATAAAAAATCCCACCCATGTGAAGTTGGTCGTGAACCCAATAATGATGGTCCAGCCTATGCACTGTCATTATTTTCTTTTAATTTTTGCGGCGAGATGAATATATAAGCATTTGCTTTGCCATTGTTTTAATGTCGGTATTGATTTTCCATCAAGGTTCCATTCAATGATGGATTCACCACTATAATTTACCAATTGCTTTTTCTTCTTCAATTTGAAGATCAATTGGTGTAGAACGTTGATAATATGGTTTAACAATTGAAATTTTTTCAAGTTTGTTAACTTTGAGTCTCATCCTGAGATATTTCCGAATTATTTTCTTTTGAAATCATTGAAATAATTTAGTTGGAAGCTTGAGTTTTAAGATTTATTTTGAAGTCTTGTGATTAATCCTTCAAGGAATTCTTCATCCTTTTTAGAATTTAAATGAAATTTTTCCTTTTGAGATTAGGAGGAGGTTTTATCATAATCGTATCGCGAACATTTTTAGCTTTCAGTCTTTTTTGGAGACAAAATTTCTTCAATTCTATTAGTCCGATTTCCAATAGTATGTAAAGCTAAATTTGTAAAATTATTTTGTTGAGTAATATGATCAAAATCGATTTTTCCCGATTCAAGATTTGATAGGAACGCATAAATTTCTTTTCTCCTTTTTTAATTTGTAATGTCGAAAAGGGGATGAATCTCATTAGATTCTTCTCTCGTTTCATGAATAAAAATTTTATAACTTTTTCAAACAAGCAAAATAAATTCTTTATTTGAAAAAATTTGGAAATTCCTTTTTTCTTGCTGTAAAATAAATGTTTTCAAAGCCTAGTTAAAGTAAGCCTACTCTTAAATTAGTAGCTTTTACCATTCCTCATATCTTTTAGAATATAAGGTTTTTGTTTTGAAAAGAAAGATCCTTAAAACCATTTTCTTTATAAATATTTTGGTTTTATTTAAACTTGCTGAATAGGCTTTGGATATAAAGTTTTCTTTTATCGTAAAAACATTGTATCCAAAATGCGAAAAAGTTGGTGATCCAGGATTTGGAACTTTCACTTTTAGGCATTTCAACCTTATATTGCAAAGTGAGAAATTTGATCCGAGTTGTATTAATTCCGGAGATACTTATTTTTTCATGTTCCGTATAAGGAACGTAGGATGTAGAGCTTCGGGCATCTTCATCAATTTTTAGTTTAAATCTTCTTTGGGTAAGCAAACTTAATTTCGACATCTCCATCAATGTATCAGATAATACGTTCCAACTTTCTATTTTCTTTTTTTAATGGAAGAGATGCATTCTCAAGCTTCCATGTTTCTCGAAGACTAACTTGATTCCATAATATAGTTTTAGGAACAACAATATTACTTTTAGTAATATCCGTTAAGAAAAGAGTAGTTTCTCCTTTCTTAGCACAAATTTGTTGAGACTTAACATTAAATCTCGGGCATTGTTGTATTCATAACTTTATAAGAAATTCTATAAACGAGAACAATATTCTCTCGATTCTTCTTTCATTTTGTACCCGAAGTCTTAATGTTAAGAGTGAGGGCATCCAAAATATTTTGGATCTCGAAAGAGATAAAGGATAATTTAGAAACAATGGCGAAATATATTGGTCCCTTCCAAAGTGTGGACTCAATTATTCCAAGAAGAGAATCTTCTAGATTCAAATGCCTTTGGTCTCTAACCATGATTAAGGCACTAACATTTAACCCATCTCGGGTTAGTGGTTTAATTCCAATTTGGATCATTCCTAGATGCAAGGAATTTATATTTTTCTTTATGAACTTCTATCATATTTTTTGAAAGAAGTGATCGAGAATCATATCCTCCTTTTTATTTGAATTGTTTCTTCAATTGTTTTTATAACATAATCACTTTGAAATTCAAAGTTTCCTTTTTATAAATTTCAAACTTGGAGACTCCAATCTTGAAGACTTTTATCAAAGTTTTACCAATAAACAATTTCTTGTTCTTTTTAAGAACATTTTTAGGAGATTTCTCTTTATGGAAAGTATGAAATATTTTTTTCATTAGATCGGAAGGTACATCAAAGCTTTATTCCTACCTTTTGCCTTCACCCAAGGACTGGCAGGCTTTACGGATACTCGACTTGGAGCAAGAGCTCGTGTAGAGCTTCGGATCTTTTGAGTTGAATAATTTCGAGACTTTCTTAAGAGAAATTTCCTCTTAACCTAACAAGGCTCGATACCACTTGGGCGGGATCTATAAATTGCGTTTTACGCAAGGCGTAGAAATATTCTTTATTAAAATAAATGTAGTATTAATACGTAATCCCCGAGTTACATATAACGAACATCGAAAGTTTGTAGTATATATATATATATATATATATATATATATATATATATATATATATATATCATAAGATAATATCCAAATTGAAATTATAAAAAACACATAGTCAAACAGTAAATAAATTTGACTTTAAACAAAGTGTGAATTACTTGGCAGGTTTAGTTAGTCATGCTATTTTTTCTACTATTTCTCTATCTATCTCGCGATAAGTCGGAAACCTATTGATTGCCTAAAATCATGAACAACTAACCAATCATTTACTCTCTCAATCTCAGAATCTTATTCACTTTCTTTCTGGCGCAATTTTTAAGGAGAATTATTTGTTGTGTGTGAAGTTATGTAAAGTTGTGGATCTCACAAAAGGTTGTGAACAATAATTTATTAAAAAGAAAAGTAAACAAGAATTCTTGAGACAATCCAAAAATAGATATAATTTGATGCGAATTTTGGGATAGATGGAGTTTAAAATTACAATTACAAGAATGGGAGCAAAGTGCTTGAAATATAGTACTCCTTCATTCCCATTCATCTTTGCAACGTTTCTAAAATGAATGTACCACAATCATCCTAAATAAGTGGATCTCATTATCTTTTATTTTACACCACTACTTTATATCTTTACTCCGCTATTTTAAAATTCGGACCCAATTTAAATGTTATAAGATGAGTGAAACGGAAGGAGTATATCTTATCCACTTACTGTTCTTGTGAAATGGGCGAGATGACAAGTTGAACCGGTTTGTATCCATGACCCCCCCTTACCTAGGAAAACAAACCAAAATTGTCCTTTTTTAATTCAAAAAATAGATTTAAAAAACGTGGTTAGGTAGGGCCATGGACTGTAGACCACCAAATATTGACGCTTTCGTATTGGATTACCCGAGTCCGACTGCCCATATCAAAGGCGCATAGCTTAGTAATCGCCAAAAACGTCAATTCAATATTTGATTGAAAATGTGAACTTCTCGTCATACATATATAGTTTTTCTTTATTTTTTATTATTATATAACAATAGTATTTAGCCGGCAATACCTAACTTTGTCATTTAGCATATATTGTAACGAATCTCGATTATTATTATTATTTTAATATATTTGATCCCAGAAACTGAAACCAAGATTTGGAATTAGTTCTGATTTTTTTGATGTATTTTTTTTTCTAAAACGTTCGATATTTTTTGACCAGTGATAGGTGTGTTTATCATTGCTTGTGTTATTGCAAACATTTCTAAGTTATCGTAACACAATTAAAATTACTGATAATACAATCAATCACCTACAATTTAGATAATGGAAAAAGATCCGTAGTGAACAGACTTTTTAACTTTTTTTGAAATATATGACCAAAAATGAAACCGAAACCATATGGTCCATATCAATGCTAGGTTTACTCAAGATTAAGTAAATAATTTTCTTAAACCGACAAATATATAGTACAAATCCTAGTAGTTATGAACAAGCTAACATTAACATTAGAAAACTGCAGAGGCTCAAGCCAGAAGGATTTCATCCTCCAAGTTCAAGTATTCCTACTCCCTTTACAATCCTTAAGAACAGAAAACAGAAGTAAATTGCTAACAACCCAATACCCAAAGATTTATCAAGCTGCATCTCTCTCTTAGGCAATATAATAAGCGCCCAAAGCAATCCTCCCATCAAGAACCCCACAGTCTCATACAAATCAGAATCCTTAGGAATATCATACCCTTCCGGATAAACCTTAAACGAAGCCAACACAAGCGAAAACCCCAAACCCACCAACGTGTTGAACAAAGGGCCGGCGTAGCAGCCGGAGATCGCCACCTGGGCCCCGTCCGCACCGCCCTTCAACGCCATGGCCAAGTTGGAGATCAAGTCACCTAATGAGTTCCCCCACGCTAGGACAGTTAGTCCTAGGATTGAAGGGTTTATCCCAAGAATGTCACCAAATGCAACTAGCAAAGAAACTAATTCTTGGACTATAATGTATGTCCAAGTTATGCTCATCAAGAAGCATCCGGCTAGCCATGGCAGTAGCCATTTCTTCGGTGGGCCGGAGCTTTTTGTGAAGACCAACGCAGCAGTGCCGAGAATGATTCCGACAATGATTGATCCTAAACATAAGGCTAAACTTGTCGGAAAACGAATGCTTTCTTGCTGAGATATGCAGAGGCCTCCTATTAGTATTGGTGCTAATGTTGCTGAGATTACAGCAAAGGGTTTACACCATCTCTCTTCACTAACGTCTGGGATCGTTAGCCTTCTTGGTAAAGAAAGGGGCAGATCCAGAATTTGAACGAATACACTAAAATAGTGATAACAAGAAGATTTGCGGAGATTAAGGAATCTGTTCATAGTTTCTGATTCTTGAACTTGAATTTTGAGATCTGAAACAGAGCCCTTCTCCTCATCAACGTGGCACAATAACGGCACCTCCAAATCATGATGACTACAGTCAACCCTTTCCTCCTTACATCGCAAGAATTGCATAACCGAAACAAGAGCGATGTAAAGAAAGTATACACAAAAGAAACACAGAGCAAACCAGAAGTTAATCCTCTCGAAGATGTTGATCATAATCACGCAGCAGAGGACGAACAAGAAGAACAGAACATCCCTAACGAAGCTCGGCTTATCCACTCGAATCTTCCGCGAAGAAATCGCGATGCTCACAACTCCCACAACGAAGCACGAGATGAAAAATGCGCCTCCCAGCACGCTATTGAGTCCCACATCGGCGTCCCCGGAGCCCGTGAACGCAATCACGCTCGAAAAAACGTCGTTGGCGCCGTTTCCGAGGGGGAGGAGCGTTGTTCCGGCGATCGTGGGAGAGAGCTTCAGCACTCTTGATAAGCTCTCGACGGAGGGGGCAGAAGTACTCCGCCGTCGTGTTGCCGAGGACGTAGAAGAGGACGACCAGCCACAGCAGGAGCAAAAAGTAGCCAACTGCAGGGGAATCACCGCAGGCGCAGTAGAAGATTTCGAGGTAATTTAAGTATCCATTTTTGCAGCTGGTGGTGGACTTCACGTAGGCGCATTTCGATCGGTAATCGACGAACTTGCCAACATCGCTGCAGTCGTCTTTGGTGGTGGCGGCGTGGAGCTGCTGCAAGAGAGGTTTGGGATTCCCGGATTGGGAGGAAGTGGAAATAGCGTAGAAGGAGATGAAGAGTAGGAAGGAGATGCTGATAGAGAGAGAAACAGCCTTGTTTCTATGAGATTTATTGGTGAAAAAATCCATTCAAAGAAGAATGAATCAAGAAAGAAAACTAAAAAGTATTCAGAGGGATGGCGGCCATTTGGACATAACTATAAAAAAACTCGGGAGACTAGACGGGTGGTATCTGAGGTAGGAATTTTTGGTCGGAGCTTGTGGTCGGGACTAAGTTAATTAGGCCGTCTTTGGATTTTGATTCTTCAAATTCTCTAACTAACTAACTAGCCAGACAATTGGAATCAAATTCGAGATCAGAGCCATTCATCCAAGAAATGAGATAAAACCCACAAATTATTCTTCTTACCAAACACACCCCTAATTATTCTCTATGAAACCCAATAGGGTAAGAAATCACAGTTGTTGATGGTGATGCATATACATAATACATTGCATCAAAACTTGTAATATATTTTACGATTTCCCTTTGCAGGAAAGTCAAAACATACAAATATAGGAGTAGTACAACTCAATACTTACCTTATTAAATTATGATATTATTTGTACCAACTCGTTCTAGAGTCAGGAAATAATTGCGGGCAGAGATAAGGTAAGAATGTGCCACTAAGTGGGTAGTGAAGCAATAATTTTGTTTGGCTGGATAAAGTTAAAAGAAACGAATTTGTGAGTTGGGAACAGGATGCCGATATCTAGGTATGAACTCGTTTGGAATCTTTGGGAGAAAAGAATTCAAAAGTTTCTGGAAGTAAAGGGAACATGTGTAAAATGTACCCAGTAATTGGTAAGAATTTGAACCATTTATTTTCTATCCCCTCTCTTGCACAAGAATCGGACCACGAAAAGGTAAACTTTCTTTTGAAATGTGGCGGTCAAATTTTAGGGTAAAAGGAAAAGTATGGAGAGTAAAAATAAAAAAAGTTTATCTTCTAATAAAAAATATAAACAAAATTTCTCCGTTTTGTCCTATAATATTTTTTGTCATGTAAAGTGGTCGTGCTCTTTTTTTGACATTTAACTTTAAAAAGCGTTTGTTTTTTATCCTCAGATAAATATGCATCACACACCCTTTTACATCCATTAATTTAACGGTAACACAACATTAATTTACCTAATGCCCTACATTGGAAAATAGGGTGCATGAAGTTCACCTTCAATCAAAAGACAAAAAAGGCATGACAATTCTCATTATTGACCAAAATTAAAATTCTCTTTAAAAACATGATGTTCTATCGCTGGTAGATTTGTTTAATAGTATTTTTGATCTTGGATACAATAAATTAGAACAAAATGAATTGTTTATTCTTTTATATTTCTGCTATACATATTTTCCGTTCAGTTGAAATCCATTAGACAGTAGACACGTAACATATTGAAAATGAAATTATTAGAAACTACTTTTCATATTTTAATTAAAAACCAATAAACGAATAAAAAGGACCATATTGGGCCTGGGTCTGAGGAGGATATGGGCTTGGGTTTAAAACTTATTGGGAATTTTGTTTTTTCATAAGCCCTAATAATTATCCCTCCCAATCCAATACAACGCAAGACCAGTATAAGGAATTTTTCTATCCTGGCATTTTACCTACAAGATCTTTGTGTTGCAGGATAAGAAGTTGTGTTTTTTATTAATTTTTTTTTTTAAAATATATATATATTATGTGTTAATTTTGACCACGGTCTTACAACTTTAATTGTAGCCATAGGTTAGGATAGAAAAATTCAGTATAAGCGACTATGGTTCATACTGTAGAAAATTTTAGCGGAAAAACAAGAGAGGAACTGAAGACACTGTTGATCGTTATTCGTTGATAACGAGGAAAGGTTTTAGAAGAAACAATCGAAATCATCGAACATCATCAGTCAATCAAACAACCCCAAATTCAGTCACACGCACACAAAGCACGATTAGAATACATTTCGGTTAATTGTCAAATTGCCCCAAATGGACTGTGCTCTTAGAATTACACCTTCTTCAGCGCGTTCGCCGCCACAGGTTTCCCCTTTCCGTTATAATTTGGAGAAGAATTCGAGATCTCTTCAGAGGATAGGTTATGGAAATAACTGCAACGAAGCCGTTTTGCTTACATCTTCTTCTTTGCGTTCTACCGCTCGGGTTAGTGATTGTGATTATAATTTTCAATTTATGTTTTGTTTTGGTTGATGGTGTTTTTTCTGTGGAACTAGCTTAGTCTTAATCTCTTTCAGTCATTGGTTTGATTGACTAACATAGCCTTTATCTGGGAGTATGAGCATTGGAAAGGCGGTAAAATTAGCATAGGTAAATTGTACAATGGTTAGAAAATATCAGCTGAAACCATTCTCAGACAGACTATAATTTTGTGATGTTAGTTTGATGATATTAGCTGCATTATTTGCAGCCTTGTCTATGTCTCAGTAAATATTTGTCAGGGCGATGGGGCGAGTTCATGATTCCGCTATTTTGCTTTGTCATATCTATCTGTGTGTTTGCTCTCAGTTGATTGTGTGGGAGAAACTTTCATTGTAGGTTTACTTAGTGGATATTTTGAGAAACTGTCCACTTTGCCTTGTGTGGTATCTCATATGCCAATGATCTGATGAGCTATGGAGTAACATGATGTCCTCCTTTACATAGTTTAAATCTACTTGGTGGATATGTTGCAGGTTGTTCGATGTGCTGCTGGGAATGTGCGGCGAATAAGTAGCCTTGAATCTCTTTTTTGTTATGATAAACCTATTCCGGAGGAAATAATTGAGAAACCTATTGGGCTTGCCTTGGCTGAGAAAAATGTCGGAGAAAATCCTCGATGCTCTAGTTGTGAGGCGAAAGGAGCAATTCTTTGTACAACTTGTTCTGGATCTGGCTTATATGTGGACTCTATCATGGAAAGTCAAGGAATCATTGTGAAAGTTCGTTGTTTAGGTAATTCTGAGAGAATTTCTTTGCATCAGTTTCTTTCTAGCTTTTACTACATCCTATTCTTGTTGCTAAAATATATTCATCATCTGCATGAAATATTTAACATGTGGGTAAGTTTTTCTAAAATAAAGAATACCACACTTGGCCATAATCAATGTAATCATCTCTTAAAACAAGATCAAGTACGAGTGTGAAGTAATGCTGGAGAAAGATGATGCTTTGACAATTGAGGTGAGAAAGTACTTATTTCTCCTCTTTTATCATGCAGGTTGTGGGGGAACAGGGAATACGATGTGTTCAGACTGCGGTGGCCGGGGTCATGTTTGATTTGGCTTACATGTAAGGCTTGCTTCTCTTTGGACTAGCTGTACACTGGGATATGTTATGAAAAATTGCAGGAATCATGGTTAAACTTCTTCAACACGCGTAAGCTCTCAATTTTAAGTATTTGTTGTATCTTTCAAGGAATGGAACATTTTTTTTTTTAAATGTGGTGACAATGTCGATTGATATTAGTATTCTTGCTGTAAAATTTACTTCCAAGATTGCTAGCTATGTACTCTTTCTCAGTTTAAGAAAATAGAATACAGAAATTTGATGAAAGATAACCACTAGGCTGAGCTCTTCACTGTTTATGGAGCTCATCAGCTGCAGGGTAATTATAATTATTGTGTTGGCCCTCATTTGTTCTTGTGTTGGAAAACATATTATGACATTAAGTGTATATTGTATAATAGAAATGCTAGAGTAGATGACTTATTACAAAAACAAGCATTTATGCGTGCGTTTGAGAAGCTTATCGAAATATATTGCATCTATAAATTCTTTTTGACTTATTATTTTTGTAACTTGATTGTAATAGTTTATGCATACATGCTTAAACTGTTTTGCCTCTATACTTTTTTGACGCTGTCTAGCAACAAACTTCGTAATGCTAAAATCAACTTGGCACTGACAGAATGGCTGAGAAATATACAAAAGATGATTTTCGAAAGCTGTTTAAGAAAAAGCAAAAAAATAAAAATAAATAAAAGAAGGCAAGATTGCCTCATTAGTCACAAACACAGGCACATATTATTTACTTACTATTTGTAACGAATTTATTAATAATACTTTCTATTATTGTATACCATACATATGTAGATAAATATTTTCAGTCAGTGTTTATTAGCATATAAATTTATAATAGTGAATAATAAATAACAGGAATTTATTTAGAAATAATGAAATTTTATTGGCCAGATAAAGCCCAAATTAATTCTATGTTGTTCAAATAAATGGTAATAACAATGTTGATTGTAACACCCCACTTAAAAATGGACTGGTAAACATGCCTAATTATTAAAATTATAACTGTACAACAGTACAAGTCTACTTATGTCATGAAACTCTATAAGAACCTTTTTTTTTTTTTTTTTACAAACTAAAAAAGAACCTTGTCTTAATTGATGTTTCATTATTATATGTTGGATAATTGGAATTTGAACTCACACCAACCTTTAATTAAGGACGAGAAAGCAGCATAAACAAAGTGAAATTCGAACTTCAGACTTGGGAGGCCTTCCTTTCAAGAAAGGAAGCCAAATGGAGATCCCATCTTTCTTCATCCCTCTTCAATAAAAGTCCATCACTCACACAAGCCACCCAATCTGTCATCCCCAACTCCTCCAATGGACGTCAAACTAATCATATTCTCTTTCATCCTAACCTCTCTCCTCTACATCCCCACCAAAACCACAAACCCCATCACCATCTGATTGCCCGCTGGTTACTCAAGATGGTACGGTGAGTGCTCTCTTTTAAATTATTCTTTCCCATTTCAGATTTTGTTTGTGTATGCTAATAAATTGATCCCTTTTGTTAGAAAGAAACTGGTGTTAATTTTGAAATCTAATTTCTTGATTCCGCAGATCTGATCCATGCCATCTCGGATTTGCCTAAGGATTTGAACTTTGTGCAACACACTACCCACTTGGGTTGGAAAAAGTAAGTCTAGATATTGAATTACACACTTGCAAAACCATTATAATTGTGCGCATATTGGATATGACATCTCTCGAATGGAAAAGCTTATGTATTCAAAATTGGGACATATTTATATATGACAAGACAAGAGTACAGTATATATATATATATATATATATATATATATATATATATATGGTATGGTTCTAGAGAGATCATCCCTTCAAAAGAGATACGAGAACCGATCTTGACCGTAGATGCATCCATTTTCAATGGCCAAGATTACACTAATTAATCTCATTAAAATAAAATAAAAAAGGGGAAAAGGGTAAAATTGGAAAGAAAAAAAAAATCTAATTTGAAGAAACGTTTGATTCATTTCTCTCCATTCCACACCACTTCCACACCTCCATTCTCTGTCTATCTCTCTCTCTCTCTCTCTCTCTCTCTCTCTCTCTCTCTCTCTCTAAAATAAAAATCTCCCTAGCCTAAATCCCGTCGATTTCTCTCCTATTTATGTTGTTCCATCCATAGGCGGATGTAGTAGTTAGGCATCGGGCCGGGCTCACACCCTAGTGTAACCCAAACTTGAGAAGAGTTAATTTATTTAAAATAATTATTGTTCAGCCCACTCCAAGCCCACCTTAGCTCAGTCCAACTGAATAAATATTTTATCAACTCCCAAATTCTTATACTACACTAAGTGGCAGTTTGAATATATAGCATAAACGGTAGATATGGCAATTGGAACTCGGACCCGTCCGGACCCGACCCTGTCCCGCCCGCGATGGGGCGGATAATACCTGAACCGTAGAAGTACGGGGCGGGTTTGGACCCAACCCGCGTGGGTCCAAGACGGATTCGGGTCCAATTTCTCTACCCGCCCCGCCCCACCCAACCCCGTTTTAGACCCGCATTACTATTTTTTTTATTAATTTTATTATGTAATCTTACTTTATATTATTTGAATTTTCTTGTTCTTCAATTCATACTTTTAGATACTAATATCTCGACAACTATAATAAGAAAATTCAAACAAAAAAGGCTTCCACTAACGAAAATTAATAATTAAAAAAATAAAATAATTCAAAATTAGCAATTGAAACGGCACCAACGGTTCTAGGGCCGGGTAGACCCGCCCCGTGCGGGTCTGGGGTTGGTTATGAGTTTCTGGACCCGTACAAGTCTGGGTCTGGATCTGGATCTCTGAGTCGAACTTGCGGGGCGGGTCCGGGTACTATACTACCCAGCCCCGACCCGCAAAATTGCCATCTCTAATAAACGGTAGGTAAAAGGTGGAGTTTCTCGAAGGAGGGAAACAAAAGCAGAAAAAGGGAAGTAATTTGCAGTACAACGTTGGATAGTGAAAGCTGGGGTTCTTCATACTTGTGTCGTAATAATTGTCACTGTAAGTTCGTTGTACAAATTTTGCGGTGTTGTCATTTTCTACGCATGGTAATTTTGGTAGTATCGTTAATCGTTTAATTTAATCTTTCTTCATCTGAGTAGCTATGGTGATTTTTGGGGTAGATTTTGTTGCCTTTTATTGTATTTTCCTTGCATTAAATTTGTGAATATTATGGAAATTGGGTTATTCAGCGAATTGGGCTTCGCAATTTTTCAAGAATTAAAGCTTAAAAGCTGGAGTAACTTTTTGCTCTACTGTTTTAACCGAGAATCTGATTCAAATATCTTAATGCAAAAATCAAGTTTATATTTTTTTTCTTTTTCCCTCGAAGTCCGGTAAGTTAAGACTAATTTTTTGTTTATTTGATTTCCTTGGCTGGTTACTGTCTCTGTGGATGGTTGTAGGGGTGTAAGTAGTTCCGGTCCGAACCGCGAAACCAAAGGAACCGAACCGAACCAAACCGAAAAATGCGGTTCGGTTTGGTTTCGTGGTTCGGTTTGGTTTATATTTTCCGAAGCTGTTTACAATCGGTTCGGTTCACGGTTCCCAAAGGTTTAGAAACCGCTCAAACCGAACCGAACCAATGGAACCGAATGAAATATAAATTTTTTTTGTTAATACTCCCTCCGTCCCATTATTAATTGTTGGATATGAGTCGGTAGATTGATACTCAGTGTTTCTAGGGTTAAAAGAAATTGGGGAAATCATAGTAGTACTTATGGAATTGAAGATCCCAAAAACCGAGCCGATATCGGTAGATTAGTGTGTCGATATGATTAGGCGATGTATAGGTTAGACTTGATGTAATGCTTATTATTTTGTCTAAGTCCCGTGCGGGGTAGTTGTTGAACCGATCTTTCGCCGAAGATACTTTTCGTAACCCCACGTCATCGGTGTAATCGCTTGCATTCTTCGTCGGCAGCCTGATATCAAACTCGTTAAAGATCCCGCATCAGCCGACCGGACCTCGGCAGAAGCATTCTCTACAAGCCGATGGTCGGTAGAAGAACCAGGTGCAAGCAAGTATACCTTCGCAGCCAACCAACCGACTATCGAAGCTCACTTTATCGATCGGACGACTCACCGAAGAAGACAGACTTTCGAGTATCGTATCCGACGAAAAGCGACCCAAAGACTTAAAGTCCCTTCAAATGTTCAGCAGAAGACATACGAGGTAGTTTGAACGGTCAACTCGACACTCACCAACTATAAACCTCGACCAATGAGAAGCCGACAACGCTTACCTACTCTACACAGTAAAAGTCTGCTCTCATGAACGGTGCATTAATCGCCTCGCCGCAACAAAGTTGAATAGTGGCCATTTTCTTTGGACGCTTGTGACACGTGGCATCGTCGTCTCCAACGGACATATGCCACAACTCACAACTATAAATAGAGAAGGATTTGAAGATTTCAACAAGAGGAATATACGCGAAATCAAGGGAAATCATTCAAGCTCACAACGCTCTAGAATCTTCAAGCTTATCCAGAGACGAACTAGTTTTCATAGAACACTTCTTGTAGTTCATCTCTCTAGAGCACTTTGATCCCTTTCTTCTCTAGACTAAGCTCATTGCTAGATTCATAGCTTAGATCCGAAGGAGTTCACATTTAGTGAATTGTTCTTGTTGTAAGAACTCCTTCTCAGTTGGAGAATATTCCCTCCCTTCTAAACTTAGGTTTGGATTGTAAAGTCGCTAAGGACTATAACTTAGAGGGAACTGTCCAGTGCACAGTATCCCTGCTGAGGCTTGCTCAGAATAATCAACAAGTTCTCCTGCCTTGTTCAGGACCGTGGACGTAGGATCTTGCGTATCCGAACCACGTTAAATCGCTTGTGTTCATTTACTATTTTATTGCATAGCATTCAACTGACTTGAAAATCATAAGTTTGCATAAAACGTATTTTTATAAAGTGCGACCAAAAGATTTAACTTGCAAAAACGCGTTTTCAAAAGAGACGACTCCGGGCCTAACACTTATCCGCACTACGTCTCCGACCGGGAGTTTCGTAATACCGACATCGGCCGGTAGAAGTGCTCGAAGCCGACTCACTTTGACCCCCGTGATCGAAGGCTTACTGGGCATCGTTCATCGATTGCAAACATCGCCTTCACCGACCTTCACCGAGAAAAAGAAACAGAGCTCGGGTGTATTCACCCCCCCTCTACACCGACTTTTCGTCTCCGGACCAACAATTGGTATCGAGCACACGGTGTTCAACCGATCGCCGGTTCCGGAAATACTTGGTCCTCTCGAACCGATCCCGAAAACCGTTTTCGGTGCGTAAGCATCTTTTCAAGCATCCTTATACTCTTACTCTTACAATGTCTCGATATGTCGGGTATTAGGATGGTACCGATGTTCTCAATAGAGAACTACATGGTATGGCGCGTACGTATGGAGGCACACCTAACGTCACTCCACGACAAAGCATGTCGATGTCCTAGAGTCGGGAACGATCATTCCTATGATCGACAGCGTAGTATTTGCTGCTGGAGGAGGCGTGGGAGCACAAACTGGTGCTAAGTTTCCCAAAGACAAATCTACCTTCACGCCTGAAGAAAAGAAGTTGCACAACCTTGACCGAGTTGCACGTAATGCCATACCGACTACGCTCGGTGACTCACATCTCGGAAGGGTACAAGATTGCAAAACGGCGAAAGAGCTATGGGACGCCTTGGGCTGTACTAAGCCATGGAACCCCTCGGATCAAAGAAAACAAGCTCGAGCTAGAGCTTCGGAAGTTCGACGCCTTTGCAATGGAGCTCTTCGAAACCATTGACGAGCCGAGTGTCGATTCACCAATCAAGTCAATGTCATCAATGGCCGGGGAGGTCGTTCACCAACAAGGAGATGAACACCAAGATCTTTAGAGCGTTGCCCGACGAAGTGGCTTCCATTTGCTACTTATTTACGTCGCTCTGATCTAAATGCTCTAACTCCTGATGTTATATTTTCAGAATTAAAATCGGAGGAATTCGAGCATAGCCTACCCCAAAAGTGCTTAAGCGCTCCAACTGACACACGGTTCGACCACGCCTTCAAGGCAACGGTCAAGCAATACCGGAGCCAAGCCTATTTCCTCAAGCAAAGCCGTGGCCACATCGCAGCAAAGTCTTCCGAGACTTCGAGCCCCGACCGGCTAGCACCGATGGCTCTCAAATATCGAGAGGGAAAAGGAGAGAGTCGAAAGCCGAGGAAATACAACCGAGATTCTTCCTCGAGTAAGAAAGACTATCATAAGAAAGAAGAATCTAATCCTTCTACCGAATGCAGGAAATCGGAGTCTGCCGCGCCCGTCTAAAGACTCATTGGTAAGAGCAAGCAGAACATCTACCCGCTACAACCGCAAGAAGGAGGGACACTATCGGCACGATTGTCCCGAACTCTCTCACCGCTCAAAGAGCGAACGGCAGCCGAGAGAAAGAAATTCGCCGAGAGACGGCAGGCCTATATAGCCGGAGAGATATCCGACAACTCAATTGAGGAGGATACATTCATGTATTCTTCCGAAGACGAAGCCGCGTTCGTCGCAGTGAGGTCGCAAAGACGAGTTCTTGATGAGTCGGCCGAATACTGCATCGATGGCCGGAGAAGAGGCCGAGGTAAATTCTAAACGCATTATTACCTCTTCTTCACACAGCACACAAGACACGTGCTCGGTCATAGATGATCCTCTAGATGTGGTACAAGCCTACGATGATCTGCTAGAGGAACAGATTCAGCTGAGCAGAGAGTTCAGCAGAACCATCCGAGAACTTGAACAGTAAAGGCCGAGAATCGGAGACTTTCTTCCGATTGTCGGGTCTCTACCGAGTCAATGGATCTAGTTGCGAGACTCAAGGAAGAGATTGAATCTCTTATGACTAAGTCTCAGCTTCAAGAGACTCAGATCTCAGTTATGACCAAGGACAATTCTGAGAAAGAGACTGAAATAGCCAAGCTCAGTCAGAAGCTCACAGACGTGCAGAATGACTATGACTCACTCAGAAGGAGTGACGAAGTCTGGAGAGGTTTGATGACTGAACAATACCTGGGAGCTAAGGAGAAGCTTGAAAGCATGCTTAGAGCACAACGGTCAACTTCTGTGAAAGAAGGCCTTGGCTATACCCACGAAGCTTCTACCTCCAAAAGCTCAGCAACCCTGGCTGATAGGTTCGTCAGAGGAAAGGTGCAAGCTGCTGACACCACACCTCAGGCGAAAAACAAACAGAAAATGATTACACCTCAGCCGAGTAGCAACAAGCAGCTGACCAAAGGTTCCAGCCCCAGGACACCGCGATCAAATTCAGGGGGAATCAAGAAGGTCAGATGGGCAGAACAGTACAAGGAGCCACTGTATGAGCACCCGGCTCAGTACGGCTCGTACTACTATGAGCCCGTGGTCGGGAGAAGCGCTAAGACTCGAGAAGAAGAAAGCGCCTGAACCTAAAATTATCAGCAGAAGGTCAGTATCTCCAAGTCCTGTGGAGAAGAAAGCTGATAAGGTTCAGAAGAAGAAGTCTGGAACTTCTAAGTTCCCGAGACAGATCTGGGTTCCGAAATCACCCACTAACCTGTAAGGACCCAACTGAACCAAAGGGTACCTAAAAATGCCTCTGTTTTGCAGGTGCATAAGGACCCGTGGATAGTGGACAACGGCTGCTCGAGACACATGACTTACCAGAAGAGCCTGCTGACCAACTACGTACAAGAAGATGGTCCCAGAATTGAATTCGGTGACAACTCCAAAGGCTACACAAGGGGATACGGAACGCTGAACATTGGGACTGCCACAGTTCCAAGAGTAACATATGTTGAAGGACTTCAACATAATCTCCTTTCGATCGATCAATTCGTGATAATCTTAACGAGTAATCTTTGACGCCTGGTTTCGTGATATTGTTGACAAATCTACAGGGAAAACAGTGTTATCAGGTTCGCGGAGGAAGAACATCTATGTTGCAAACTGGAATACCGCAGAACCTGAGGCTTGCTTGCTCGCACAGACTAAATCAGGTGACAAGTCAGGCTGGCTATGGCACAAGAGACTCAGCCACCTGAACTTCAAGACCATGAACAAGCTTGTCAAGAACTTTAAAGTCAGAGGACTGCCCAACGAATCGTTTATCAAAGACAGAAATTGTGAAGCGTGCCTGAAGGGAAAGCAAACAAAGAGTAGCAATCCACCTATTCCGTCACCTTCCACTGATGGAATCCTTCAGCTGCTTCACATGGACTTATTCGGGCCAGTCTCTCCAGTGACTATAAGAGGCAAGAAGTATGCCCTCGTCGTCATAGACGACTACTCGAGATATACTTGGGTCATCTTCATCGCCAACAAATCGATGTTCAGACCGAGTTACCTAATCTACCTGAAGAAACTCAGTGTGGAAAAGAACATCAAGATTAAGAAGATACGATCAGACAGAGGAACAGAGTTTCTAAACTCGTAGTTAAGACATACTGCGATAAAGAGGGAATTCAGCACGAGACATCAGCTGCGCGCACCCCTCAGCAGAACGGACTTGCTGAACGTAAGAACAGAACACTCAAAGAAGCAGCAAGAACGCTCCTCGCAGATTCTGGACTACCCTCAAAGTTTTGGGCTGATGCTACTGACACCGCCTGTTATACTCAGAATCGCTCACTACTGACACAGCAACACATGAAGACGCCTTACGAACTGTGGAAAGGGAGAATTCGTTCTATTTCTCATTTTCATGTTTTCGGCTGTCCTTGCTTTATCCACAACAATGGGAAAAATCAGTTGAAGGTCTTTGATAGCAAATCTGATCAAGGAGTATTCTTAGGGTACTCCCGAGTCAGTAAAGCCTTTAGAGTTTTTAACTATCGAACTCTTTGCGTGGAGGAAAGCCCTCATGTTGTTTTTGATGAATTTGTTACTGAGAACAGGAAAGATACAAAGTCAAACACTGAGGATGTCAGCAGCAAGCTACAGGATCTCGAACTAAATGACAAAGCTGAAAAGATCCAGCATTGTTGGGATGATGAGTCAGAAGATGAAGAAATTCAGACTCAGCCAACAAGCAATGTAGCTAACCTAGTTGATTCTATCGAACAGAATCAACAATAGGTAACTTCGATCGATGAGGAAGCCCCTGTGGTAACTGAGACCTCTACTGAGAATATAAACTCAGGGGGAACGATTAATGTTCCTGAGCTAAATGCCCCCGAACACGGAAACTCGGTAGATCCTAACCTTCTTCCTGAATTACTACGGTCACGAGAACGCACTACGAAATGCCTAATACACCTACTGACCGTGCGTAAGTAGTATCGAAGAAGAAGCCCGACTCGAGCGTTCGTGGCTCGATGCTCATTCTTCGAGATCTTATCATTGGAGATCCATCAGCAACTATAAGGACGAGATCAAGATTAAGTCAAGGAGAAAGCTCACTTTACTCTTGTTTTTCGTCTACGAGAAGAACCTCGATCGATAGAGGACGCACTTAAAGATGCCGACTGGGTCATTGCTATGCAGAAGAAGAGCTGAACCGGTTCGTCGAAATGAAGTTTGGGAGCTTGTCGACGGACCTAGACATCAGCACGTGATTTTGAACTAAGTGGGTCTTCAAGAACAAGCAAGATGAAAACAACGTCATTGTCGAAATAAAGCTCGACTAGTTGCTAAAGGATACGATCAAAGCGAGAGGGAATTGACTTTGATGAAACATTTGCTCCAATCGCCGGATTGGAAGCCATTCGTCTTTTCCTAGCTTATGCAACACATCGGAGATTTAAGGTATATCGAGATGGATGTGAAGTCAGCTTTTCCGAACGGCGCATCAAGGAAGAAGTCTACGTGGAACAACCGCCCGGCTTTCAAGCAGGGACATCAGTGTACGGACTTAGGAAAGCTCAGTATGGGTTAAAACAAGCACCCGGGGCTTGGTATGATACCCTATCGGACTTTCTACTTCGTAAAGGTTTTCAAAAGGGGACAGTAGATCGCACCCTATTCAAAGCATAAAGTCGGAAGATGACATTCTACTGGTGCAAATCTACGTGGACGACATTATTTTTGGGCCGTAGAAACGAAGTCATATGTCGCCAGTTCGAGAAGATGATGAAGGAGAAATTCGAGATGTCCATGATGGGAGAGATGAATTGTTTCCTTGGATTTCAAGTAAAACAATCGCTGAAGGAATCTTCATCAATCAAGCCAAATACACTCGAGATCTTCTCAAAAGATTCGGCCGTGATTCCAAAGAAACCGGTCAAGATCCCCATGAACACGAACTTTAAAATCGATCTAGACAAAGAGGGAGCTTACGTTAACTCTACCGATTATAGAGCTATTATTGGTTCTTTACTTTATTTAACAGCCTAGCCGACCCGACATAACTTATGCTTTGTAGGTGTATGCGCAAAATTTCGGGCGAATCCCAAACGAAGTCATCTAGACTCGGTGAAGAAGATTCTCGCGATATCTAAGAGGAACACCCGATCTTGGGTTATGGTATCCTGCCGATGATAATCTAATACCGACGAAGTTATTCTCGATGCCGATTATGCGAGATGCGGGATAGATCGAAAATCAACTTCCGGAACATGTCGGTTCCTAGGTAGCAAGCCTGATATCGTGGTTTTCAAAGAAACAACACTCGGCAGCTACGTCCACTACGAAGCCGAGTACATGGCTGCAGGAAGTTGCCGTGCCCAGCATCCTTTGGCTTCGACAACAACCGAGAGATTATGGTATAACTCGGGATGAAGTGCCCATCTACCGTGACTCCACCAGGTGCAATAGCTATAACTCGAACCCGGTTCTACATACCGGTATGCAAGCACGTGGATATCCGACACCACTTCATCGGAGACCATGTCGAAAAGAAGGACATCGGGATGGAGAAAATCCATACCGACAAGCAAAGGGTAGATATACCGACCAAACCACTAGCCGAGAACAAAGTTCGGAGAACTATCGGTTGAGCTAGGTCCGCTAGATCCTACCGAGACTAGTCGGTAGAAGCCGACTACTGATAATGATATACTTAGCAACAATTGGTATCAGTATGGAATCAGCACGACAGGTCAGAAAACTTAGTACAATGACTCGGTTGGGAGATGCATACTGCATACGCAGCAAGGGGGGAACATAGTCATCAAGCACAACCATCCTCCCGATAAATGATGGTAACCGGTTGATAAGTTCGACGAAGAGGTTTGCGTAGTATCGTTACTTAATTTGTTCGAAGCATGCCGCATTTAATGCATCAGTCGCTTACATTCAGTTACTAAGGAGCATTTATTCCTTACCATTTATTATGTTTAAGGTTTGAGGAAAGGTCAGCAGGACTCCTCGCCTGCGTAATTAATGCTCTCTGTCGCGCATTTAATGCATGTCTTTTCCATTAGCTTTATTACGTATATTTATATTTTTGGCGGCTATTGTAATCATTCCTTTATAACATTTAATCTCAGCCGCCCCTTGATTTTGAAAGATTAAATTTGAACCGTGCGATTCAAACTGAAGATCAAACTTAATATACAAAATCTTTCATCTTCTATCAACTCCTCACTTTTCGCCATTTTTCATATTCTCAAGAGCTTATCTCGCAACTTTGTTTTCTTATCCAAATCTCTTAAACAACTTTGCTTTCGCATCTCTTAAAGCTCTTATACACGGTAATGTACCAGATATCTGCTAGCAACTACTAACTTACTCTATTTTCAAGTGCTAATATGTTGTTTTGCAGATTTCAATGGCGAACGTTCAAACACCAGACAACATTGAGGAGATTGTGGCCTCCAGGATTCTGTTTGAACCTACTTTGGCCTTCCGCCAAGTGGAGATCTCTTTCCTTGAACCCGTGTTTGACGCTTTGGAGCGTTCTGGGTTGGAGATGCTGGTTTCGAAGCACCCCCGTGCTTATCTCCCTCGACAGGTCGCTGAAGTTTATTTCAACTGGAAATCTCTAGCGTCGGGAGGAGAGGCATCGTCCTTCTCTTATCAGAAGGAAGTCGATCAAGATGAGTGGGAGTCAGCTGTTCTTACTTTCGATATTCAAGATGCTCTAGCTCTTTCATTCGATCTTCCCAACTCCCGCATTTCTCCGATTGGATACAAGGAGAAGGAGATCAACGCATATGTGCAGAAATTCTGTGGACGCAAGGATGTGGCGTTCAAAACAGCTCTACCGAGGAATATGTTGCTACCTCAGTACAGAGGTCTAGCTTACGTGGTATCGCACATTCTGACAAGTTCAGCTGGATCATATGATCAACTGTCCAAACCAAGGATTCAGCTGATGATGGCAATAGACGATGGGGTTGAAGTGAACTGGGCCGAGTATTATACTACTCAGATGAAGGCACAGGCTCAGAAGTTCACCACATTACCCACTGGCGAGAGGAGGATAGCCAGTGTGGGTAAACTTCTATTCGGATCAAAGATGTCTGTTCTGATAGAATGCATGGTTCAGAGGAACTCAGCTGTTGAGAACTCAGCCTTTGAGGACTCCAAGTACTTTGACAAGAAATCTATCAAATTCCAGACGAAGGCTGGAGCTGAGAAATCCATAGGCAAGGGGCCGCCTGAGCCTAAGAGAGCAGCGTCAGCTCTGCCCCCATTAGTACAAGTGCCAAAGAAGAGGAGATTGGCCAAGACTCGACCTGCCTGAGGTCATCGTTGCTCGACCGCCGGCCATACTAGCGTCAACTCCCCGCTTCACCTCCTCCCGAGCGGATCCGGGATTCGGATATCGGAATAGAAGGAGCTACTACGAAGGATAAGGTTCGAGATAATCAGCTCCGAGGAAACCCCGGTCGACGACGAGAATGCCGACCGAGGAGCCATTTGCCGAGTGGAACACCACCGATTCCACTCGTGCTCGTGCTACGGCTGAAATTCACGAGCTGATACCCGAAATCGCTGGGCACGCGGACTTGATAAAGATTGCCATCAGGGCACGCGCTCATATGCTACTGAGATTCCTGCACTGGGACATTCTCATAGACTTTTCAAAGAATCAGTCAGGAACTGAGTTGTTGGCCGAGGAGCAAGAACTGCAGAATGCCATAGCTTTGGCGAGCCCGCTGATCTGGGTTGTTTTGAAGATTTACGAGCTGCTATGCTCTACTTGCTAAGCCAGAGGGAATCAGCTCCAGGCAACACTCCCCCGCCCCCTTCTCCTCCTGCTGATAAGGGAGATGATGATGATCAGGAGAAGGACGAGCCACCCAAGGATGCGTAAATGGGAGATTCTGGCGAGGGACAAACTCCCCGTGAGAAGAGCCCATCACCACCACCACCGCTACATCCGGTGAGGCTCCTAATGCCCCTAAGTACTCAAGGGAGCACTTCTCACGTTCTCCGAAAGAGGCTCGGAACAAGTTCCTATCGATACAACCAATAGGTTCCGTGTCCTCAAAGGCGATCAACAAGGCGATCAGACGCCAAGGAGAGAAAAATCGCCTTCTCGCCAAAGATGTACACATTAAATGGGAGAAGTATACAAAGGCGCAGACTGAACGCCTGAACAAACTTTCTACCGACGTCTTCAAACCACAAGAGGCTCCTTCTCAGCCCGATCCGAAGAAGATGATCGAGCAGGCTCTAGCTGCCCAGAAGATTGATTTGCAAGCTCGTAGTCGGCCTTCTTGAAGCTCGCCGCCTATCTTTCTCACAAGAGCCGACTACGGCCCTCGCACGCATTCAAGCTCAGATGGATGAGCGTAATAAGCTGGCTACCACCTCTCTCCAAACAGCCATTAAACAACAAGCTGAGGCTCTCAAGACGATTCAGAAAGAGATGAGCGAATCCCATGATGCAGCTCTGCTGCACCTTCGCAAAGAATCAGCCGCTCAGCTACTGAAATTCAGGCAAGAACAAGAATTGGACTGGCATGGCTACACCAGTGTGGTATCTGACTTCGATACGACTGTTGATGAAGTCAAAGTTTCTATTGCCAAAGTGGCTGAAGAAGTGAAAGCACTCCGTACCTCCCTTGGACTTATTGCTGATGCCAAAAAGGGGGGAAGGTAGTAAGGGGGCAGGTAGTAAGGGAGAAGGAAGTGAGAGAGTGATGGGGACAGCTGATGTACCGCTTCTTAGCAGAAAGGTACAGGAGGAAGGACCCTCCACAGCTGAAGGACCCTCACAGACTCAAAGGGGAAAGGCACAGGAGGAAGGACCCTCTACTCGAACTGAAGAAGTCTCGACCGCTCGAGCAAAAGACAATACCGACGAGGTACTTCTCCTTGAATTTCCATTACAAGCCACCCCCATCTCCTCTTTCGCCGCACATATACAAGAGATCGCTCGGTTCTTAGGACGAGCCACCGAAGAAGAAGAAGAGTCACAACAGCTGCCGCAGAGGCCGGGGAAGGAGACTGCTACTGAATCTCCTCCTTCCTCCCCGGTCCGAAAATTTAAATCAAAAGCGGAGCAGGAGGCCTTCGACCTCAGAGTCGCCCAACAGCTGTAGGACAAACTTGATCATGAGCGAAGATTAGAAGAAGCAGCTGAGGCAGCCAAAAAGCCTAAGGGCAAGGCTATAAGAGGCAGAGGTAAGAAGAAGGCAATCGGGACAGTTGAAGAGCAGAAGAAGAAAGCTCAAGAAGAATACGCCAAGGCTTCTTCAATCGATACCCAGCCTCCGCAAGTCAACCCTCCACGACTCATACGCCTGCGCGGATAGCGTAAGATCAAACAATGTAAGAGGCAGTGCTCGCTGGACTATCTAGCAGACATGGAGACAAGAGAGCAGCCGCGCTCCGAGAAAAGAAAAGGATGGCTGATCTGGAGAAAGTGCGAAGATTATCCTTTAAACCAGCAGCTGATCCGAGAAGGCAGATCCCGAGAGGATCTAAGTTCATCAGGGGCCCCCACATCAAGCAACAACCGATTCAAAGCATGTGGATAAGTGGGTGCCGGCTGATATGAATGAACATTGGGAGAGATTGAAAGAAGTTTTTATCAAAGGCTACTACGTATGGGCGCATTTACCCACTCGATCGCTCGACCGATCAGCTCTTTGAGGAGTTGATTACGAGATTTGATGTTGAATTCGGTGAACGGCTGAAGCAAGTCATGGAATCACGAGAATATAACCTTCCGTGCCCCGACTTTCCGACGTATTCCACCGCCGAGACTTGCTAATGGACTCGCCGAGCACTAAGGACATAGAAAGAGAAGTGGAGGAAGCCGCCTACGCCCGAGCCTGCTCCCTGAAAGGCCAGATGATAACTTGGAGATCCAGGAGATTCGAGCTAGAGTGTATAAATACTATTATCTGGATCCTCCCGAGGAGAAATCCACTGACTTCAAGAAGAAGACACAGAAGTTCAAGAAGCAGCAGTAGTGATTTTCTCTTTCTCATCTTTTGTAATAGGATTAGGAACTCGTAATTCTTGATATATATATCGGTTCCTCCGCTTGCTGAGACAATTACTCATTGTCTTTCAGCCTTTTACTTTGTGTTTACACAACCGATCACTAAGTGATCGACACACACTCACATCGTTTCTCTCGATCTTGCCATTCTCTCGCCCGCCGAAGTTCGTTTATGATTATCAGTTTTTCCTCAGACGTTTGAAGGGGGAAATTGTTGTAAGTAGGACAGTATCTTTGATAGATATTAGAGTATAGAGGTTTTGGCATCATCAATTAGGGGGAAATTGTTGGATATGAGTCGGTAGATTGATACTCAACTGTTCTAGGGTTAAAAGAAATTGGGGAAATCATAGTAGTACTATGGAATTGAAGATCCCAAAACCGAGCCGATATCGGTAGATTAGTGTGTCGATGGGATTAGCCGATGTATAGGTTAGACTTGATGTAATGCTTATTATTTTGTCTAAGTCCCATGCACGGGGTAGTTGTTGAACCGATCTTCTCGCCGAAGATACTTTTCGAACCCCACGTCATCGTGTAATCGCTTGCATTCTTCGTCGCGCCGCTGATATCAAACTCGAGTTAAAGATCCCGCATCACCGACCGGACCTCGCAGAAGCATTCTCTACAAGCCGATGGTCATCGGTAGAAGAACCAAGGGCAAGCAGTATACCTTCGATCCAACCAACCGACTATCGAAGCTCACTTTATCGGTCGACGACTCGACCGAAGAAGACAAAGACTTTCGAGTACTATATCCGACGTAAAGCGACCCAAAGACTTAAAGTCCCTTCAAATGTTCAGCAGAAGACATACGAGGTAGTTTGAACGGTCAACTCGACACTCACCAACTACAAACCTCGACCAATGAGAAGCCGACAACGCTTACCTACTCTACACAAGAAAGCTGCTCTCATGAACAGTGCATTAAGCGCCCGCCGCAACAAAGTTGAATAGTGGCCGTTTTCTTTGGACGCTTGTGACACGTGGCATCGTCGTCTCCAACGGACATATGCCACAACTCACAACTATAAATAGAGAAGGATTTGAAGATTTCAACAAGAGGAATATACGCGAAATCAAGGGGAAATCATTCAAGCTCACAACGCTCTAGAATCTTCAAGCTTATCCAGAGACGAACTAGTTTTCATAGAACACTTCTTGTAGTTCATCTCTCTGAGAGCACTTTGATCCCTTTCTTCTCTAGACTAAGCTCATTGCTAGATTCATAGCTTAGATCCGAAGGAGTTCACATTTAGTGAATTGTTCTTGTTGTAAGAACTCCTTCTCGGTTGGAGAATATTCCCTCCCTTCTAAACTTAGGTTTGGATTGTAAAGTCGCTAAGGACTATAACTTAGAGGGAACCTGTCCAAGGTGCACAGTATCCCCGCCGAGGCTTGCTCGGAATAATCAACAAGTTCTCCCGCCTTGTTCGGGACCGTGGACGTAGGATCTTGCGTATCCGAACCACGTTAAATCGCTTGTGTTCATTTCATTGTTTTATTGCATAGCATTCAATTGACTTGAAAATCATAAGTTTGCATAAAACGTATTTTATAAAGTGCACAACCAAAAGATTTAACTTGGAAAAACGCGTTTTCAAAAGAGACGACTCGGGCCTAACACTTATCCGCACTACGGTCTCCGACCGAGTTTCGTAATACCGACATCGGCCAGCAGAAGAGCTCGAAGCCGACTCACTTTGACCCCGTGATCGAAGGCTTACTTGGCACCGTTCATCGGTTGCAAACATCGCCTTCACTGACCTTCACTGAGAAAAAGAAATAGAGCTCAGGTGTATTCACCCCCCCCTCTACACCTGACTTTTCGTCTCCGGACCAACATTAATGTCCCACTTGCCTTTTTTGGTTGTCCCATTATTTATGTCCCATACCAAATAAGGAAATAAATGAGTGGACCACAATCAATCTAAGCAAGTGGATCCCACCCCCTTTATACTTTTACACCACAACTTTACACCTTTACCTCCACTATCTTAATTACCGTGCTCGATCCCAATGGGACTTAAATAATGGGACCGGAGGGAGTACTACATACTACTTACGTATTAGGTAGTATACTAATATGTGATTACTGGGGATATAGTAGGTAATTGATACATATGTAAATATGTAATTAAAAAAAATTAAAAAAGAGATGTCAATACTACTATTACACTAAGGCAGTAGGGCACGCCGCACAACTGAGTCCTGACTACACCACTCTTCTGTCTTCTCAATTCTCATTTCCATCTTCTTTCTCATTTCTCAATTCATTCTCAATACTATTTTCACTTTTTCTACCAAAATGTAAAAGTTGAACAACAAGTCCTCCATCCGTAGGAATTTTTTCTGGGAGTTCTTAGTTCATCCGTTTACGTGGAGTCATGAAGTTGTTTCATTTTGATACTGCCTATGTGGATTGTGGAGTCATGAATTTGTTTCCCCTAGTTGGAGATTAACTATTGTAGTTATGTTAAGTATATTTATATTTTGTTAATATTTTGGAGCCCTAGTTGGAGATTAATTTTTGTAGTTATGTTAAGTATATTTACATTTTGTTAATATTTTGGAATTGTCGTGCTTGAATTTCATTCATGTTAAGCATGTATGGAATATTATGGTTCAAAAAAATTTATTTAGGATTTAAAAAGGTAGAACCGATGAACCGAACCGAACCGAACCATTTATAAGCGGTTCGGTTCGGTTCCAAAAGTAAAGTACACCTTAAACCGAACCGAACCAAACCACTTTCATATGTTCGGTTCGGTTCCTAAATTGTACTAAAAACCGAACCGAACATTTACACCCTAGATGGTTGTTTTGTTAGGTAGAGGAGTGGAAGTGTGTGTTGCCTTGGTTTGTTGGTAGAAAAAGCAAGGGATTTTGCTTATTTTTATTTTTTAAGCTTCTCACTATGTGCTACCTCTGTAATTTGTGTTGTATTTGTCTTTGTTCAAGAATCTAATTTGTGTTAGGTTTTCATTGTGGAGTATATAAGTATAATTATAACATTATGATGTAGGTGAGTGCATCACTCAAGCCAACCTAATTCCCATTTTAATTCTAGGTTGTTATTCATTTCATGGTAACCTAAGATTACCGGTTTCCACTGCTACTACGGAACGGGCATTCTCCAAAATGAAGCAGGTGAAGACGGCACTTCGTAACAAGATGGGAGATGAGTTACTTGAAGATTCGTTGATGCTTTGTATTGAGAGAGACTTTGTTAAAGATATAGATATAGACTCAGTTATTGATGAGTTTTATGCATTGAAGTCTCGTAGGGCACAACTTATGTAGACATTAAAATAATATTTTTATATATAACGAGTCAAAATTTTACTGTTCAGCCCACCCCAGTATAGATTTCTGGATCCGCCACTGGTTCCATCTCAATTCCAATATAGGGTATGGTTCTAGAGAGATCCTCCCTTCAAAAGAGATACGAGAACCGATCGTGACCGTAGATGCATCCCTTTTCAATGGCCAAGATTACACTAATTAATCTCATTAAAATAAAATAAAAAGGGGGGAAAAGGGTAAAATTGGAAAGAAGAAAAAATCTAATTTGAAGAAATGTTTGATTCATTTCTCTCCATTCCACACCACTTCCACACCTCCACTCTCTCTCTCTCTCTCTCTCTCTCTCTCTCTAAAATCAAAAACCTCCCTAGCCTAAATCCCGTCGATTTCTCTCCTATTTATGTTGTTCCATCTCAATTCCATCTCAATTCCACAGATCATTTTCGCTCTCTTCGTTCTTATCGGTCGGCGTCGTTCTTGGAGGCGATTTCTACCTTAACCATCGGCAGGTTTCAACTTCGTTCGAAGAAATTGGAGAAAACTCGACCGTAATTGATGAATTAAGAGGTATGTTTCTTCTTTTTTCTTGTTATTTTTGTTTACCCATCGATTAAATTGCGGTTCTAAGTTTCGGTTTCTGAAAACCGCCGCTATTTTGGGCGATATTATTGCAAACCTTCGTTTATGTTTGCGTGCGGATATTTTCGGTTACCCATCGATTTAATTGTTTTGTGAAAATATTCTGGTAGATTGGCTTGAGTACGATTTCTGGTTTTTAAACATAGATCTACGATTTCTGATTTTGAGTACGATTACTGGTTTTTTTTTTTCTGGTTTTGAGTACGATTTCTGGTTTTTAAACATAGATCTACGATTTTTAACCTTAGATCTATGTGTTTTATCCCTAGATCTGTGATTTGTTTTCGATTCTTGTTAATCTTGATGTGTTTTTCGATCTGTTTCTAGAGATATACATCGAGTTCCGCAATTATTGCATTTCGTGATTCTTGCCCTTTTTGGAAAAATATGCATACGTAGTAGTAATATGCATAAATTTGTAGAAGGGTATGCATAATTTAGATGTTATATATGCATGAAAAAATGAATGCATTGTGAGTATGTGACGGACTGCGTTTCATTTTGGGGTTCGAAATAATATGCATGAATTTGTAGAATGGTATGCATGAATTAGACGTTATATATGCATGAAAAAGAATGCATTGTGATGTGACGGACTGCGTTTCATTTTGGGGTTCGAAGTAATATGCATGAATTTGTTGAGTCGTATGCATGAAAATGAATGCATTGTGAAGCATATGACTGACCGCATTTCATATTGTATTCGAAGTAATATGCATGAATTTGTAGAATGATATGCATGGATGAGATGTTATATATGCATTAGAATGAGTGCATTGTGAAGCATGTGGCGGACTGTGTTTCATATTACTTCGAAGTAATAAGCATGAATTTGTATAATGGTATGCATGGATGAGAGGTTATATATGCATGAAAATGAGTGCATTGTGAAGCATGTGACAGACTGCGTTTCATATTGAGTTCGAAGTAATATGCATAAATTTGTTCGATGGTATGCATGAAAATGTGAGTAAGTATGCATAAAAATGAGTGACGATTTGCATGAATATGTAAATTGTCATGATTGAATCTCAATTTTCTTTTTCTTTTTGCAGGAGACATTCAAAGGCGATGGAAAGCATTAGAGACTTCCATCCATAAAAATTTGCATAAATTCACCAAGAATATAATATATATAAACAGATAATCAGAAAATAGGAAAACACAAAAATCGAATAAAACAAACGAAATGAGCAAAATTGCCCGAGAACAGTGAACGTCTATCCAAAATCAATCTTTATGCGTACACATCAGATTCATTCTAACAAAAGAAACAATCGGGGTAAAAAAAAACGACTCTGTCATTCCGATTCGGACATGCATGAAAAGTTCACAAGATGAACATAAACACATATCATGAGCATAAAGGTGTAAAAAGTCAAACATGGCAGCGAAAATGGGTGGACGAGAGAAAATATGAGTTGAATTAAAAGAAGAGAAGTTTAGAAAAATACCCTTAATGAACTAGATTTTCTCATTTTTCGATTTATTTTTAAATGCTACCTAATGAAAAATGATGGTCATAGATCAACGAAATGGGCGGACGAGGTCGGTTCTCGTATCTCTTTTGAAATTAGGATCTCATTTGATCCATTTCCTATATATATATATATATATTCCGACAATTTATGTGTGATAGAATTTTATTTATTTATATTTATATTTATATATAATAGGGCCTTCTTGACTTTTTTCTCTATAATATGTTAGGTTGCACGGACACGGACACGGGACACGGTACGACACGGAAACGGGACACGACATTTTTTGAAAAATTTAGGACACGACACGGGCGCTGATATAAAAAATATTAAATTATTAATATATATATATATATATATATATTTATATATATATATAAATTTAAAAATGATCAAGTCAAGTTTTTCAATATCAAACTCAAAGTTCAAATGATCAACTCAAACGACATAGTCATAATTCATAAGTAGATAACCATAGCATAAAAATTTAAAATACTAAAATAAGTAGATAATCTAAATACATTAGTAAGGTAAGTAATATTTAATTATTTAATTATATATTTATTTACTTATTACTAATGTAAGGTAAGTAATATTTAATTATATTTATTTACTTATTACTAATTATATATACGTGTCCCACTGTCCCTTTACTTATTTAATTTTATATTTATTTACTTTTTACTAATTTCTAACTACATGGCCCATTCAACCGTGTCCACTACAAGACTAAATCAAAAAACGTGTCCGTTGTCCCATTGGGATAGCAAAGTTGGTGAAGGTGGGTAGGCCCGGGACCGATAGGTCCTGAGTTCAAATCCTACTGGAAGCAACTTTGTGGAGCCTGTCACTTATGGTTAGCCTAGGGTGTTTGAACTCTCCTGTGTGGTTTGCAGGCTACTGCACAAGGAGCGGGGTTTACCCAGTGCGCACCGAAGATAGCGGCTGCGGGTTCCACGTATCGCCGTGTCCGTTCCGTGTCGGACACACAAATCGCCGTGTCCGGAAACGTGTCCGTTTTTTTTTTTTTTTAATTTATGAACTCGTTTTTGCCGTGTCGGACACGTGTCGGGCGCGTGTCCGGGCGTGTCCGTGTCCGACACAGTACGGCGAGTTTTTTCGGAATGTCCGTGCAACTTAGTTAATATGCAGGAATAAAAGAGGGAAGCCAATTATACTAGACAACGGTTTGTACAGTAATAATAAATCTGAGATCTGGTGGGTGATTAGACAAAGAAGTCTACCGACTGCCTTCAAACTTTATACAGGTGAGATTGCTTTAAATTAATTTTTCTCATTATCCTATACTATTTTTTCTTACTTTGTAACTCATATTTGTGTGGCTAGCAAAAATCGGGAGTTATATTCGCGTTGAAGCAAACACATGTGCGGTTGTAGGAACATTGTCCCACACAAAATATGCCTAAAGTACATATGTTATACCCCGCACATTTATAATATTATATACACATTAAAACTGTGAGATTTGCCGTCCAGAATTACCGACTAAAAACATTACGATCTACAAAGATTACTTATTTTAATCTTATATTTTGTTTTATATCTGAAGTTATGATAATAAAATATGACAGCAAATTATCTTGGCCAAACCCCACTTTGGACTTTTAAGGCCGGCTAAGTGTGGCTTTTCTCAAATCTTTTTATTATTTGCCAATGCGATCAAGACCGGGAGACGAAGGGTGTATTTGGATGATTTGATCTTGAAATGTGTGATGAAGATAATCCAGAGTCGTTACGAGTAAACTTTTTTTCTCTTGTGGAAAAGCTTGTGTATCATACAAATAGATATATTTTAATAAGTTAAGCTTTTGCAACAGACTAATAAATAGAAACACGGGAAGAGACAAACAGTAGTGGGATTTGTTTTTGGATTAAAAGTGGGGAATTTTGAGATGGGATGCTTGATTTGGACTGGTTGTGGGTGGCAAATTTATAGAGGTCAAGTTGTTATATAGGTGATTTAGTTAATATTAAATCAATCAGTGCCTTTCAATTTTCTCAACTCTATGATACGGATTATGGTTACATCATACCTAACTTCAACTATCACATTATAATTCCCTACCAAATCTGAGCAGAACCAGCAACCTTTTTGCTGTGTTTGTTTTAATCTTTTTAATGTTATCAACAATATATATTATCTTTTTACACCTACCAGTATCTAAGCATGCATTTGTCGAAAATTATAATTTTGAGGCAAACCCTAAAAGAAAATGTATAAATAGGTTCAGCATGGATGATCCTATCAAGATCATTCGCAGAATACAGCATAGCAGGGTGGGACAACCTCCCAAGAACCCTCCTCCTCTACAACACCAATTTCGTCTCATCTCCAGAGGGCTACTTCCAGACATTACTCTGCAACTCCCAACAATTCAAGAACAAAACTGTCAACCACGATCTTCACTACATTGCATGGGACGTTCCTCCCAAGCAGCATCCTCGCTCACTCGGCCTCAAGGACTACAGAAAGATGATCCTATCCAACAGACCCTTCGCACGTAAGTTCAACAAGAACGATCCCGTCCTCACCAAGATCGATCGAGAACTTCTCAAGAGAGGGAGTCGACAGTTCGCCGTGGGAGGCTGGTGCTTCGAATCGGAGAATATGTGTGTGAAGGTGCAGGGGGAGAAGTATGGGGTTTTGAGGCCGGGAAGTGGTGCGAGGAGATTGAGGATTCTGCTTAAGAAGTTGGTTTATAGTCAGAAATTTAATAAGAGATTGTGTAATTCATAGGTTTTTTTTTTCTTTCTTTTAAAGTAGGGTTTCTTATGTTATACTCGAGTATTGCTGTGGTATATATATAGGTAACTGCAATAAAGGACTTGGAGTGGAGGGTTTAAATTTGTCATTTGTGTTTGCAAACTATTTTATATGAACAAGTGTTTATCGGCTGCAATGTATATTGTATATATAATTAATCTCTCATCCTGTTAAAAGGCCTTGTAAGGGGAGAGATATCCAATCATATATAAAAGAGACATGATTATAACCAAGTCATTGCGGAATAAACAATAAGCTGCAACATATATGTCGCACGAAATCCGTCGGTAAATTTTACCGACAAAGCCTGACCCGACGTCACAATTCCGTTGGTATTCCGTCGGTAAAATATTTACCGACGGATAATTACGGTTTACCGACGGAAAATTCCGTCGATAAACAACGAATTTCTTGTTGTGATTGACATAGTTTCATCTGACATTAGAAAATTGTTATTTTTAATTAGAGTAAGAAATAAGATACAAATATGCATGTTTAATTTACAAATATAAAGTTTAAAATTAATTTAAAGTTGAGAGCAAAAATATCCCAAAATTATATATGATGTAAAAATATACTACAAAAAATACCTTTAAGTTAAATTTTAATGTTCATCAAAACAATCTACTTATTTTTCAAATAAAATTGTGTAGACAATTATATTATCTTGGTATTTTCATGGAAAATAATCTACTTATTAAAAAAAAAAAAAATACTCATACGAGTTTGTAATTCTTGACAAATAATTCAATGTAATAAAAAAAACCTTGTTAAATACTATTGAGAAATAATACTCCCTCCGTCCCACTCATCTAGCAACATTTTCCTTTCAGACCGTCCCACTCATCTTGTAACGTTTCCTAAAATAGAAAAAATGAGTGGACCAACAATCATCCTAAACAAGTGGACCCTATTATCTTTTACTTTACACCACTACTTTACACCTTTACTCCACTATCTTAAGCTTCGCGCCCAATCTCAAATGTTGCAAGATGAGTGGGATGAAGGGAGTATAAGTTTTGAATGATCCCAAACCCCTATTGATAGATGAAACAGTCTGATGTATTTTACTAGGTTTAGCCTGAGTTTGTATAGTTAGGTTGTTAAACTAGCTAGATTAGTTCAGGCTATGGTTGTTCGGCTTGTAATTTGCTAAGTTCATCTCTAATAAGCTGACCTCTCCAGGTTGAACAGATCGACAAATCTGATCCTCCTCAGTCTGAACTAGAGGATTCAAATATCAAGACAAGTATGAGGTACGAGGTACGAACTTCAAAGAAGATGACAAATACATCTATAAGAGATCTAATGATATTAATATCTTTAATCCGCTTAAGGAGTGTAAGTGGATGCAGATGAAGATTCAAGTGTATTTTTGCAGAGAAGGGTTTGGAATGCTTAAGGAGAACGAAAAAGGCAATATATGAAAATTGAAAAGCTCTGATACAAATTGATGGTCCTGAAACGAGAAAATATTTGTATTGGGGGTGGGGGTAGAATACACCTATGTCAGATTCGCGCCTGACAAAATACTATGGGCCAGTGTCTACTACAAGACAACCTGACGCCTAGCAAATAGGTGATTATTGACAGGCAATATGCGGAAAGGTGTAGGCCCTTTCTCTTTGAAAAACTCTTGTACGTGTATGTTTGCGAAAGTGTGTTTTGTAAAGCCAAGGAAATTACTGACAAGTATAGCAACTAAACCAATAATTATAAGACAATAAAGATACAAGATTTATTGTGGTTTGGAGATAACTCCAACGTCCACTATTCTTGATAAATCAAGGATTGTTGGGATAAGGATTCAGTAGATGAATCAGTAGATCTGATAGTCTTGATGTTTTAGATAGATTTGATAGATCCCAAAACCCCCAGCTGAATATTGTACCTTCGTATCTATAGCCTTGTCGAGTTCAGCAGGACAGAGTTCAGTTGTTAGAACTCAGTAGGACAGAGTTCAGTAGCTACAGGATTCAATAGAAGACCTCTCTCAGCTGAAGAACTCAGGATCGAAGAAGTCAGTTGGACAGCAACCTCCAGCTGAATCTGCCCAGGAATTCATGCCCATACACTGAAAGCTCAGATGAACGTCGGTAGGAAAAACACTTCAGTTGCAGGTCCGAAGATTTAGAGGAAGTCAACCTTGATGTTTGACAAGTCTCAACTGCCAATCTACCTCGACCAATAAGGAGCCGACAACGACCATCTACTCTGACAAAGCTGCTCTGAAACTGAAAAAGAGAAGAATCTCTATAGTGTACCTGCTTGACAACGTTCAAATTAAAGGAGCCGTTTTCCTTATCACATCGACACGTGTCTAGAGCCCCTCCAACGGATCTATTCACCATCGACGCCTATAAATAAGAGAAGTCGCCATGCAGAGACGACACCGGGAACCCAAGCTTTCTACGCACAAAACTCTTAGCAATCTCAAGAAGAATCTAGTGTAGAACTAGCATCCGGTGAAGAACATCCTTCAGTTCGTCACTTAGAGTTTTATCTTGTTCCCCTTCTCTTATCTAAGCAAGCTCACTGTAATATCCTTAGCTTAGAAACCTCGAGGAAGTTCACATCCTTGTGAAACCGTTCTTATTTGTAAGAACTTCCTCTTGGTTGGAGAAGACTCAAACTCTTAAAGTTTGAACCCTTTGTAAAAGTCATTACGACTATAAGTAGGGAATCTGTCTCGTGCACAGATCACTGAGAACTTGCTCAGTATAAATTTCAAGGTTCGCGTCGTCTAGTGAACAGACCAACCGAGACTTGCTTAGTATAAATATAACAAGTATCCTTGCTTTGGTCAGGACACTGGACGTAGGACCCAGCGTGTCCGAACCACTTTAAAAATCGTTGTGTTGATTTACTGTTTTATCTAACTGATCATATTGCATACAAACTGTATTTCACAAAACTCAGCATAAAAATCGGTGTTTTCTAACCGAGACGTTTCATAGGGCCAACACTTCCGCACACACTCTGATACTGAACGACTGTTTGACTGACTAAAGTCAGTAGAGCTGAACTCAGTAGAAGATTTTCTACCCACGCGATCTGAAGTATATCTGGCTATCTGACTCAGTTCAGTAGCAAACTCAGCTAAGTGCTGACTTTGCGTTTGGGAGAAATTTGTATTCAGGTGTATTCACCCCCCCTCCCCCTCTACACCTGAACCACGCCTCAAGACCATCAATTGGTATTAGAGCTCAGTGTTTTTAACTGATCATTGTTCTCTGAAACTGGTCTATCTCGTACAAAGATCCTAGAAAACCCATTTTCTTTGCATCTTGCATTTCTTCATAGCATCCTATACCTTATATTCTTCAATGGCTGATATTTCAGGTATTAGGACTGTGCCAATGTTCTCTACTGAAAACTATGGGATATGGCGCGTAAGGATGGAGGCGCATCTGACTTCGCTGCACGACAGCATGACCGATGTTCTGGAAAAAGGCCTTATTGTTCCGATGGTCGACTCAATCGAACTCATAGTAGACGGAGCAGGCAGTGCTAGAATCGGACCTAAAGTTGCGAAGGACAAGAGCCTCTTCACTCCTGAAGAGAAGAAACTGCACAACCTCGACCGAGTAGCTCGCAATGCTATACTGATGACACTCAGTGACTCTTACCTCGGGAGGGTGCACGACTACAAGACAGCTAAGGAGCTATGGGATGCTCTCGCAGTGCTGAGCCAAGGAACTCCACAGATTAAAGAAAACAAACTGGAGTTGGAGCTGCAGAAACTCGAGGCTTTCGCTATGCTTCCAGGGGAGTCCAAAGATGATTTCATCGCACGATTTACGAATCAAATCAACATCATCAACGGATTGGGGAAGATATTCAGCAACAAGGAGACCAATACCAAGATTCTACGGGCTCTTAGCAGGCCCAAGTGGTATTCTTTTGCTACGTGTATGAGGAGAACTTACTTGAATTATGTTACTCCTGATTATATCTTTTCAGAACTTAAAGCAAAGGAGTTCGAGTTCAATCTCCCATACACCCCCGGTGCTGAAGCTGAAGTGCTAATGGATCATGCTTATAAGGCATCAGCAAGCACTCCTGGAGCAAGTCCCTCAGCAACAAGCCAGTCAGCCGGAAGTTTAGTGACTATACCCACTACTGACAACTTGGCTGAGAAGTATGCTCTCCTCGCGGTGAAATACCAGAAGGAGAAAAGACATGTTCAGACGGAAGACGAAAAAGGCTTACAAGAAATTTCAAGGTAAGAGAGATAATGATCGCTCGAATAGTAAAACTAAATCTCTACCTGATTGCAGGAATGTTGAAGCTGCCCTTGTTGAACAAAAAGAAACACCCAGAAGGGAAGGTAGAACCTCAGCATGCTATAACTACAAGAAACCAGGACACTGCCAGTATGAATGTCCTGAACTCTCAGCAGCAGAAAGAGCTGAAAGGCAAGCCAGACGCGACAAGTTCATGAAAAAGAGGCAAGCCTACATAGCTGGAGAGTTGTCCTATTGCTCAAGTGATGATAAACTGTTCATGGAATCGTCCAGTGACGATGCCGCATTCATGGCAATCGAGGCTGATGAAGCTGAACCGTGTTTGAAGGCCGGAGAAGAGGCTGAGGTAAATTCTGAACCCATTATATGTTCCTCTTCACCTGGCACTCACGATACTAGTTCTGTTGCAGAAGAACCTCTAGACGTGGTTCTTGCATATGAAGATTTGCTGGAAGAGCAGATTCAGATGAGCCAGTAGTTCAGCAAGACCATTCAGGAGATGGAAATCATGAAAGCAGAAAATCAGAGACTTTCAAAGAGAAGTCAGGACTCTACTGAGTCTGAAGGACTTGTTCAGAGACTAAAGGAAGAGATTAACTCTCTGATGATTAAGTCTCATGATCAAGAAGCACAGATCTCAGTGCTGACCAAAGATATCTCTGAGAAAGAGACTGAAATTTCTAATCTCAAGGAGACTCTCGCACAAGCCAAATCTGAGCATGAAGCTCTAAGGAAAAGTGATGAAGTGTGGAGAACCTTGACGACGGAGCATTATATTGGAGCAAAGGAGACGTTGGAGAAGCTTCTATGAGCACAGAGGCCACATGCCACCAAGGAAGGACTTGGCTACACATATGAAGCCTCCACTTCAGGACAGAAGAGCTCCAATAAGCTGACTGATAGGTTTGTCCAGGGGATAACTCAACATGCTGATTACACATCCCCTCAGGCAAAGAATAAGCAGAAGATACAAGCACCTCAATCTAGAAACAAGAAGATGACCAATGGTTCAAGACCCAAGACACCAAGGTCAAACTCAGGGGGAACCAAGAAGGTCAGGTGGGCTGAACAGTATTACCACCAACTACTGACTCATCCAGCTCAGTATGGATCATATTACTATGAGCCAAGAGTCAGAGGCCCTAAGGTTCAGAAGAAGAAGAAGAAAGTTGAACCACAACAGACTAAGAAGTCAGCTACTTTGAGTTCAGTGGAGCAGATTAATGATAACAAGGGCAAGAAGAAGTCTGAAGCCACCAGGGCTGTCAGACAAGTTTGGATCCTAAAATCTAACCATTAAGGACCCAAGCTGAACCCAAAGGGTACCTGAATCAATTATTGTTTTGCAGGTGCAACAGGACCCTTGGATTGTCGACAGTGGATGGTCAAGACACATGACACATCAGAAGAGCCTACAGACCGACTATGTTCAGCAAGATGGAGCCAGAATTGAGTTCGGTGACAACTCCAAAGGCTATACAAGGGGATACGGAACACTGAAAATAGGAACTGCAGTAGTTCCTAGGGTATCTTATGTTGAAGGACTTCAACATAATCTTCTTTCTGTCAGTCAATTCTGTGATAACTCCAATAAAGTGACTTTTGACGCAGGTTTTTGTGATGTTCTTGATAAATCTACAGGAAAAACTATTTTATCAGGATCGCGGCGAAGAAATATATATTATGTTGAATGGAATACCGCTGAACCTGAAGCTTGCCTGCTAGCACACACGAGTTCAGATGACAAAACAACATGACTGTGGCATAGACGACTCAGTCATCTGAACTTCAAAATAATGAACAAGCTAGCTCGCGATGCTAAAGTCAAAGGACTGTCCAACGAAGTATTCAAAAGATAAGAATTGTGAAGAATGTCTGAAGGGAAAGCAAAGAAAGTCAAGCAACCCTCATATTCCGTCGCCTTCTACTGATGGAATCCTTCAGCTGCTGCACATCGATTTATTTGGGCCAGTCAATCTAGTGACGATCAGAGGAAAGAAGTATGCTCTTGTGGTCGTTGATGACTATTCGAGATATACTTGGGTGATATTCATGGCCAACAAGTCTGACTTCAAAGTTGAACTGCCGAAACTACTGAAGCGGCTGAGCGTCGAAAAGGATATCAAGATTCAGAAGATACACTCAGATCATGAAATTGAGTTTCTGAACTCAATGGTAAGAGAATTGTGTGAGGCTGAAGGCATTGAACATGAGACATCAGCAGCACGCACGCCTCAGCAGAACGGATTTGCTGAAAGAAAGAACAGAACACTTAAAGAAGCAGCAAGGACGCTACTCGCAGACTCAGGTCTTCCGTTGAAGTTCTGGGCAGAAGCTACTGACACGGCTTGCTACACTCAGAACTGCTCACTACTAACTCAGATGCACATGAAGACGCCTTATAAGCTATGGAAAGGGAGAATTCCTTCTATTTCACATTTTCATATCTTTGGTTGTCCGTGCTTTATCCACAATAATGGAAATGACCAGTTAAAGGTCTTTGAAAGTAAGTCAGACTAAGGAGTCTTCTTAGGATACTCCAGGTTCAGCAAAGCTTTCAGGGTTTTTAACTACCATACCCTTTGCGTGGAGAAAAACCCCCATGTTGTATTCGATGAATTTATTTTTGAGTACAGGAAGTCAGACTCTCAGCCAGAAGCTGAAGAGGTCAGAAGCAAGCTACAGGATCTAACCTTAAAAGACAATACTGAAAAGATCCAGCTTTGTTGGGATAATGATTCAGATGATGATGTTCAGCACCCGACAAGCAATGTAGATAAGGAGATTGATTCTAACAAACAGAATCAATCCCAGGTAATTATGGTCGATGAGGAAACCGATATGGTAACTGAGTTCTCTACTGAGAATAACAACTCAGGGGGAACTTTTGATGTTCCTGAGCTGAATGCCCCTGAACCTGGTGACTCAATTGATCCAACCCTTGTTACTGAATTGCTTTAGACACAAAACAATACTACTGAAATTCCTAATACTCCTGTTGTTTGTACTGAACCAGTTCCAGATGAAGTAACAAGACGTCGTCGCTCATGGCTAGACGCTCACTCTTCAGATCTTATCATAGGAGATCCTTCAGCTAGCGTCAAGACACGATCCAAATTTTTTGAAGGAGAAAGTGCCTTGTATTCATGCTTCTTGTCAACTGAAGAACCTCAGACTATTGAGGACGTGCTGAATGATGCTGACTGGATTACCGCCATGCAAGAAGAGCTGAACCAATTTACGCGAAACGACATATAGGAGCTTGTTGACAGACTTAGACACCAACACGTGATAGGAGCGAAGTGGGTCTTCAAGAACAAGCGTGATGAAAACAACGTCATCGTCAGGAACAAAGCTCGACTAGTTGCCAAAGGATATTGTCAGTCAGAAGGGATAGAATTTGACGAAACATTCGCCCCAGTTGCAAGATTGGAAGCTATTCGTCTATTCCTAGCCTATGCAACACATCAGCAGTAGTCTATCAGATGGATGTGAAGTCAGCTTTCCTGAACGGCGTACTGAAGGAAGAAGTCTACGTTGAACAACCACCCGGCTTTCAGCAAGAACATCAGGTTTATAGACTTAAGAAAGCTTTGTATGGGTTAAAACAAGCACCCAGGGCTTGGTAAGATACCCTCTCAGACTTTCTACATCAGAAAGGTTTTCAGAAAGGAAAAGTGGATCTCACCCTATTCAGTATCAAGTCAAACGAAGACATCCTAGAGGTGCAGATCTACGTGGACGACATCATCTTTGGATCAAGGAATCTAAGTTGAACTCAAAGTTGATCTTCAGTAGAGCTGACTCAGCAAGAGTATGCTACTGAATATGGATCAGACTTAGAAACGGCTAGACAGTCTTCTAACTGTCAGAATTTACTAAGTCAAATCAGCAGAGTCATACGAGGAAGAGAGAAGTCAGCTTCAAATCTACCTTGAAGTTTGTTCTGTCTCACCTACTTTCTTCAGCTTCGACCAATGACGAGCGGCCATCTGTCTATATTCTGATTAAAGCTGCAAGTCAACAACTTTCCAGAAATGGAGGGAAATAACTCTGCCACCAACTTTGAAAGAGTCGTTAGCTACCCAAAAGAGAGACACACAAGGATCATCGTCTCCAACGGATCTATCCTTGTCTCTTCTCTATAAATAGAGGGATATAATTCAAATTGAAGCTCACGATCGAACGAAAGACCAAGAACACACGAGCATTCACGAGCAACTCAAAACGACCTAAGTCTTCCGCAAGAAGTTCAAAGAGTAATCTCCGGCGAAAGACAACATACTTGCTCATAGGGAACCAAGCTGAACTAGATTATAAAGCCTCTAGTATCCAAGCGACTGAATACGAACCCAAGTCCATACTTAACCGTTCGTCGCTCTAGAAGCCACTTTCTCGTTCCCTATCCCTCGAACCTAAGGTCAGGAGATCTTATCCATAGCTTAGACGAAGGAGTTCATATCTGAACTGATCCTTATTGTAAAGGACTCCTTCATAGTTGGAGAGTTTGTCAAACGCCTTAGTTTGATACCTTGTAAACTGAGACTTGCTCAGTATAAATCTCAAGACCAGTGTTTGTCCAGTGTACAAACCGACTGAGACTCTCTCAGTATAATACATAGCTTCCTGATCTTTTGGGACAGTGGATGTAGGATTGTTGGATCCGAAGCACTTTAAAAATTGTTTGTGTTCTGTCTTCTCGTTTACTGTTGCATTGATTACTGTTCATACTGAAAGTATTTCTAAAATCATTCAACTAACTTTTAGCAAAGCTTAATCGATCGCACCAATATACTGAAACTGTTTTATTAAAAACATTTTCTAAACTCAACTGAATTTTGGCCTACACATTTCTACACTAAACTGAACTTCGATTGAACGGCATCGAATTCGACTCAAGTCGCCTAGCGAGGCCTCGGTGAAGTCGGCCCACTCGCCACACGATTTAGAACAACTTATTTGGTCTACTGAACTTATTCAGTAAGACACTCTCCTGAAAAGGACTGTTCGTGTTTAAAGTTGAGAAATTGTTTTCAGGTGTATTCACCCCCCCCCCTCTACACCTGAACGTTTAATCTCGGGACCAACAATTGGTATCAGAGCAGGAGTTCTCTAAGACTATTGTTACTCTGAAACTGGTCTACTTGAACGGATCCAAAAAATGTTTTCACTGCATATTATTCTTCATTCATATCAATATCTACTATGTCGATATGTCGGGAATCGAGGATGGTACCTATGTTCTCGATGAGGACTATGGGGTATGGCGAGTCGAGAATGGAGGCACATCTCGACTTCCCTCCACGACAAGCATTGACGAGTAATCGGAAGACGGACCTATGGTTCCAATGGTTGATAGTATCGTAACTCGGGACCCAAAGACAAGGAGGAGGAATGGTGACCGGGAAGAAGATTCCTAAAGACAGAAGTCTCTTCACTCCTGAGGAGAAGAAGCTTCACAACTTAGACCGGGTCGCCAGAAACGCCATACTGACTACTCTGAGAGATTCTTATCTCGGGAGAGTTCAGGACTGCAAGTCCGCGAAGGAACTCTGGGATGCTCTAGCGCTACTGAGTCGGGGGACTCAGAAGATCAAAGCAAACAAGCTAGCGCTGGAACTTCAGAAGCTGGAGAGACTGTCTCTCATGCCTGGTGACTCCATTGAAGATCTCAACGTCAGATTCACGGATCTGATGAACTCTATCAACGGGCTGGGAAAGACGTTCTCCAACCGAGAGATGAATCTCAAGATTTTGAGGGCACTGCCAGACAGTCATTAGACTCCCTTTGCTACTTTACTGAGATATTCTGATTTAGATATTGTTACTCCTGACCATATCTTTTTAGAACTTAAGGCTGAGGAGTTCGAGTTTGGTCTACCTCAAAGGAAGCAGCGAGCTGAAGCTGACACCTAAGTCGACCATGCCTTCAAAGCATCAGTCAGCACAGCGGCCCCAACCTCTAGCAAGGCTGAACCTTCACTCTGTGACTTAGAAGAAGGAAACCTGGCTAAGAAGTACGCGCTGCTTGCCGTGAAATATCAGAAGGAGAAGGAGAGGCGCAGAAAACTCTCAAGAGTCGTCAGAGACTCCAAGGGTAAGTTTGAGTATACACCTAAGCGCACTCCTGACTCACATACTTCTGACTGCAGGAAACAGGAGGACTCAGCTCAGACGAAAGACAACGAAAGCAAAGAAGAGAGAGTCACTACCTGCTACAACTGAAAGAAGCCAGGAGACTATCAGTATCATTTTCCTGAGCTCAGTACTGCTAAGAGAGAAGCACGCAAAGCTCGAAGGGAGAAGTTCATTAAAAAGCGTCAAGCATATATAGCTGGTGAACTCTCAGACGACTCAGATGAAGTAGATTCCTTAATGGATTCATCCGACGATGAAGCGGCATTCATGACCATAGAGCTTGAAGAAGAAGCTGAAAAGTGTCTTATGGCAGGAGAAGAGGATGAGGTAAACTCTCACACTCCAGTTATCTCCATTTCACACTACACATATGGCACTATTTCAGGTGCAGATGAGAATCTGGACGTCGCAATCGCATACGAAAAACAACTCGACGAGCAGATTCAGTTGAGTCTGTAGCTCAGTAAGACTCTTTAGGAGTTGGATACCCTGAAAGTGGAGAATCCGAGACTTTCTCAGGGGAGTCAGGTTGCTAATGAGTCAGAAGGACTTGTGTTGAGACTCACGGGGGAAATAAACTCTCTGATGGCCAAGTCTCAGCATCAAGAAGATCAAATCTCAGTACTGACCAATGGCTTGACTCAGAAAGATACTGAACTGAGTCAACTGAAGCAAGAGTTGTCAGGACTTTAGATCGAGCATGAACTGCTGAAGAAGAGCGATGATGTCTGGAGAAACCTGATGACAGAGCGGTACATGGGCGCTAAAAAGAAGCTAGAGGCCATGCTTGCCTGCAACAAGCTTAAGCACTGCAAGGAGGGACTTGGATTCAGCCATGGAGCCTCCTCATCTGCCCCCGTATGCTCAGAAAACCGGCTAGCTGATAGATTTGTTCAAGGGGAGACCATCAATGCAGAGATTCTGAACCCCCTAGCCAAGAACAAACAAAAGATCAAGGCACCTCATCCCAGCTATCAGCATTCTGACAAGAAGACCAGTTCTAAATTAACCCAGTTCAGTCAAGGGGGAACTAGCAAAGCTAAGTGGGCTGATCAATATGGACCTCCGCAGCTGACACATCCAGCTCAGTATGGGTCATATTACTATGATCTTATAGTCAGGAGAGGACCTAAGAGTCAGAAGAAAAGGAAGAAAGTCGTGCAGAAGGCAAAGGTCAGCAGTCCATCCACTCAGAAAATCAGGACTCCTGAACCTGTGAAGCCTCAGAAGTCAGCATAGACCAGTCCAGTAGTCAAGTATGTTGATCAAAGTGGGAAGAAACTGTCTGAGACCACCAGGGTCGTAAGATAGATCTGGGTTTCCAAAACTAACATCTAAGGACCCAAAATAAAAAATAAAGGGTACCTAAATATAATTCTGTTTTGCAGGTGCACAAAGATCCTTGGTATGTGGATAGCGGATGCTCAAGACACATAACGTACCAGAAGGACCTACCAAAAGAGAGAGACACAGGGAGCATCGTCTCCAACGGATCTATCCTTGTATCTTCTCTATAAATAGAGGGATACAATTCAAATTGAAGCTCACGACCGAACGAAAGACCAAGAACACACGAGCATTCACGAGCAACTCGAAACGACCTAAGTCTTCTGCAAGAAGTTTAAAGAGTAATATCCGGCAAAAGACAACATACTTGCTCATAGGGAACCAAGCTGGACCAGATTATAAAGCCTCTAGTATCCAAGCGACTGAATACGAACCCAAGTCCATACTTAACCGTTCGTCGCTCTAGAAGCCACTTTCTCATTCCCTATCCCTCTAACCTAAGCTCAACAGATCTTCTCCATAGCTTAGACGAAGGAGTTCATATCTGAACTGATCCTTATTGTAAAGGACTCCTTCGTAGTTGGAGAGTTTGTCAAACGCTTTAGTTTGATACCTTGTAAACTGAGACTTGCTCAGTATAAATCTCAAGACCAGTGCTTGTCCAGCGTACAAATCGAATGAGACTATCTCAGTATAATACATAGCTTCCTGATCTTTTGGGACAGTGGACATAGGATTGTTGGATCCGAACCACTTTAAAAATTGACTGTGTTCTGTCTTCTCGTTTACTGTTGCATTGGTTACTGTTCATACTGAAAGTATTTCTAAAATCATTCAAATGAGTTTCAGCAAAGCTTAATCGAACGCACTAATATACTGAAACTGTTTTATTAAAAACGTTTTCTAAACTCAACTGAATTTGGGCCTATATATTTCCAGACTATACTGAACTTCAGCTGAACGGCACTGAATTCTGACTCAAGTCAGCTAGCAAGCCTCAGTGAAGTCAGCCACTCTGCCACACGATAAAACAACTTATTTGGTCTACTGAACTTGTACAGTACGACATTCTCCTAAAAAGGACTGTTCGTGTTTAAAGTTGAGAAATTATTTTCAGGTGTATTCACCCCCCTCTACACCTGAACGTTTAATCTCGGGACCAACATTGATCTTGACAAAGAGGGAGTATCTGTTAACTCTACTGACTATCGTGCTATTATTGGTTCTTTATTATATCTTACAGCCAGTAGACCTGATATAACTTATGTTGTAGGTGTATGCACGCGATTTTAGGCGAATCCCAAGAAGAGTCATATCGATTCAGCGAAGAGAATTCTTCGTTACCTGAAGGGAACACCTGATGTTGGATTATGGTATCCAGCTGATGATAACCTTGAACTAAGTGGTTATTCTGATGCTGACTATGCAGGTTGCCGAATCGACAGAAAGTCAACCTCAGGAACTTGTTAGTTCCTCGGTAGCAAGCTCATATCGTGGTTCTCAAAGAAACAACACTCACTAGCAACGTCCACTACTGAAGCTGAATATATGGTTGCCAGAAGCTGTTGGGCACATATACTGTGGCTTCGACAACAGCTGAGAGACTATGACATTCATCAAGAGGAAGTGCCGATCTACTGCGACAGTACCAGTGCTATTGTTATCACTCAGAATCCAGTTCTACACACAAGATGCAAGTACGTAGACATTCGTCATCACTTCATCAGAGATCATGTCGAGAAAAAGGATATCAGAATGGAGAAGATCCACACTGATAAGCAAAGAGCTGATATCCTGACCAAACCTCTAGCTGAGACCAGATTCAATGATCTCTCAGTAGAACTAGGTCTTTTGGATACAACTGATACGATTCAGTAGATGATCCGGAGGAGTACTGAGTAAGGGGGAATCCATATTCGCATATTGAATACTCAGCATTCATCAAACGTGGTATCAGCTGACTACGATGTTCAGCTGACAGGTTACGAGTATTAAATTCAGCTTGTGGTGATTCAGCATGTCATAACATTTATTTCCCGCCATTAATGTTCATCGTATTCAACTGATTATGTCGTTTTCATTGAATACACGACATTCCATAAGCTTCGATCGTGGCACATTTAATGCATGTCTCATCACCTTACCTTGTAGGCGTTAGAGATAAGTAGGCGAGATTATAGGCGGCATAGTAATCATAACCTATTATAACATTTAATCTGAGTCGTTCACTACTTTAAACCTGATTAATCTCAGACATTCAGCTGAAACCGCCTAAGATTCAAATCTTAGTACATATATTCGCTCATCTCTAACAAGCCTCACTTTTCGCCATTAAAGAAGAACTTGTGCTTTCTGCAATTTACTCACTCACTTGCATTTTAAGACTTCTATTGCCTACTAAGCACTTCTTCTTCGGTAAGATGTTCTTATGTTAAATTTGCAATCGATTTTAGTATGTTTGATATACTAATGTTTGTTTTTGCAGATTTTCAATTATAAACAATGGCTCTTACTCCGATCTCAGACATCATCATTCCCTCGATATGGAAGATATTCTATCCGGGAAGAGAGTCTGGTCCGAGCATGTTCTCTCGGTGAGAACATGTGGGGTTGATTGCATGGCCCCCGTATTCGACGCCTTGGAGAGATCGGGTCTGCTTCCGATTCTCTTCCGTGCCTCGCGCTTTCTTCTCCCTCGTCAAGCCGCGGAGTTCTTCCTCAACCTCCGTGAAGATGATGATTCCAATGACATCTCCTCAGTCATTATGAAGAGGGAAGTCCTCGAGAATCAGTGGGAGGACCAGGCTATCCAGATTGATATTGCGAAGAGCCTTCAGGCCAGTTTCGGCCTTGTTGATGAAGGGTCCTCTGTAGCTCATTACAAGGAGGCGGAGATCAATCGTTACCTCTGCCGATTCGGTGACCTTTCAGATTGCGTGTTCAAGGTAGCATTCCCCAAGAACCAGATGCTGCCTGAATACCACGGGTTGGCGTATGTAGTCAATCACATCATGACGAGCTCTGCCGGCTCATACGACCAACTCAGCAGGATCCGCGTCTAGCTGATGATGGCCATTATGGATGCTGCAAAAGTGATCTGGAATGCATTCTTCTGGGCTGAGTTTAGGGCTCAGTCGTAAAAGTTTGTTGATGCCAAGGAAGGAATGCAACTACTCCATAAGGGGAAGCTGCTCTATCGGACTAAGGTCTCTATTCTGATCGAAGGCGAGCTGCCCAGCAATGTCTCCTTCGCCAATTCATTTTATTTTGATGTGAAATTGATGAAATTCACAACGACTGCCTCAGCCGAGAAGTCGATAGGGAAGGGCCCAGCTGTCAAGTGCCCATTGGAGATAGCTCAGTCTCCTACCCCTATTCAGGTGAAGAGACCCAAGACACTGAAGAAGCCTATCTCAGAAATGCCACCCTCCTCTCCTATCTTTATAGAGGACTCAGCGTTGGGCAAGCATGATATCACGATAAGAGACAAGGTTCAGACGATCTTCAGCGAGGAAATTCAGCCGGAGACTCAGGCTGACACCCAAACCGCTGAGATTTCCTCAGTACCTCTTTCAGTGCGAAATGCCCGTCTGAAGGCCACAGACGAGGTCGCTGAAGAGATACCTGAGATCGGGTCATACCCCGATCTCATAGATATCGTGATCCACGTAAGGACGCAGATGCGGATCAGATTTCTGGAGTGGGAGCTTCTGGAGGAGACCATCAAGGCCAGGTCCCTTTCCACCTTACTCGAGGAGGAGTAGACTTTGAAGGAGGAGATTGGCGTAGAGGAGCCTAGCTGATATCTCCTCCCTGGAGGACCTTCGTGCAACCATGCTGATGTTGCTGCATAATAGGACTCAAGGAGCTGAGGCACCTTCTACTCAGCCTCCTCCGTCCCCACCTCCTCAGCCGCCTAAGGATGCAGATAAGGGTGGATTTGCTGAAGGCAAGGACACACCCAAGGACGACCAGCCACCACCACCTCCTACATCAGGTGCGATTGTCCGGACTCCGTCCTTATCTCGAGCCACGAAGCGCGAGATATCAATCGCCGAGATAAAGGACATCTCTACTTAGTCCATAAATAAGGTCATAAAGCGACAGGCCCACAAGAACCGCAATCTCGCCGATGATGTGAGCAAGATTTGGAGCAGGTTCACGGAGGCCCAGACAAAGTCACTGACTGGGCTGAAAGCAGAAGTGCAGAGGATCAGCACCCCAATAGCTGTAAATGTCGATGAGATCCTCGCTAAGGCACTGGCTTCTCAGAAGACCGACTTGGAAGGTCAGTTCCAATCTATTATACAGTCGCTCGCCAAGACTTTTACTGAAGAAGTGGCGACTGTAACAGGTCGAGTATAGAAGGCAGTGGAGGAGAGGAATACCCTACAGCTGAGAGTGTCTCCAAGGCACTGAAACAACAACATGCCTCATGCAAGACGATAGAAGAGAATGCCTATATTGTTGTGCAAGACTACCTCACCAAGTTAGACAAGTCAAAAGATGCGCTAATGAAGGCCATAGATCAAGCGCATGACAGTCGATGGGAGTCTTACACGGATGTCGCTACTGACATCGCTATTGGAATGACAATTGTCAAAGATTCTGTAGCTGCTCTGACCAAGGTCACTGCCCTGGCCACCTCCCTTGATGATGCCAAAAAGGGGGAAGGGGGTCGAGAGCTGCTCAGCTGAGATCGATATTGAAAGCTGAAGAAGCTCAGCAGCAGGGCGAACAGAGCTCAACAGCTGAGAAGGCCATTGTGCCAACAACTGAAGGAGCCACTGAGGAAGCGGTGGTGGAGGTGACAACTTTTCTGGAGAATTTGCCTGTTGAAGGCTCACCTCCTCCCGCACCTGAGCAAGACATCAAAGGCAAAGGGAAGGTACTTGATGACCCTAGCCCTCCTAAAGCTCAGAAGAAGCTCAAGTTTCACTCGCGAGAGGAACAGATAGCTTATGATGAAAAGTTCGCAAGGGAACTGGCAGAAGAAGAGGCTAAGCATAAGTCTGCTGCTAAGAAGAAAGGAGTACAGATTCGCTCTCCGCGATCTAAGCAAGCTAGATCAGCAGCAGCAGCTAGAGCCGCAGCGAATAGAGCTCACCATTCCAGAGCTCAGCAGTCGCAGAAGTCCAAGACTGACCAGCAGGGCGGAGCCTCAGGTTCTAAATCCAAATCTCAATCGCCTGCTGAGTCAGAGGAACATCCCCATGTTCCCTCCTATGTCCCCTCCAAAGAACAAGAGCAGGAGATGAAGGAAATTTGGGACACTATGGAGAGGGCCTTGGACAAGATAACTGAGGCGAGGCAGATCAGTGCAGCCAGAGAGAGGATTCTGCTGGCTGACTTAGAAGCCCTCAGACTACGTACTGAGAAAGAAGCCCGGGAGAGAGTTCCAGTGAAGGATAGGAGTATCCCACGTACCTCTCGCTTCTCTAGATCTAGAGAGCCCCTGAGTCAGGTGAAGCGCATTACTTATAAAAGAACTGACGACTGGGTGCCTCTCAAGCTAAATCAGCAGTGGGAGCAGATGGATGTGGAGTTCACCAAAATTCGTGTACCTATTTCTCACTCACCGAAAATCAAAATTGAGAAACGAAATACACTACGATCATCTACTCGAAACGTAGTTCGTCGTTGTATATTTTACTTTATCAAAATAATGACATACGTGGTTAGAAAACTCGGTCAAAGATGCGCTGACCGGTAACTAATATTCTGCTTAAATGCAGATTTTCCAACTCAGGTCGTCAATGGCATGAGTGTTGTCGCTCATCTCTCATCTCTCTCAAAAACAGAGTGCCATCGGCGCTTCGCTCATCTCCTTCATTTCTCTCTCTCTCGCATGAGTTAAAGGTTATTCATTTTTGTAAAAGAATTAACATAAAGGAATAATTGATGAAAATGCTCTTATTGATGCTTATTAGAATAAATGAGTAATAAAATGAACATTTAAATACTAACCACTCATCTAATGAAATGGAGAGCTATGATATGTTCCTAGTTCTTTCAATAAGATGTTGTTCCTTAAAGACAAAAATGAACGTGCTTTTATCGTGTGAACGTGTGACAGAAAATTTATAAGGATGCGTAGTTCGCAGTTCTCACGTTAAATGTAGGTTTTTACAAGATACCCACCTGTTATATATATATATATATATATATATATATATATATATATATATATATATATATATATAGGGGTTTATATTGTGAACACCCCCTTATAGAGAGAAATGAGAACATCTTACATCCATAGATCAACTTGAATGGATGGCTAGGATTTGTAGAGATTTAATTTATTTTAGGATTTTTTTGAAGAAGAAATAGGGTAATAAGGGTAGTTTGGGGACATCCGCTCTTCATCTATCTCTCTAATTCTCTCCCTCTCCATTCTTCCACATCGTTCCTTCTTCCACATCCCCTCTTATCTATCTCTCTCTCTCTAATTCTCTCCCTCTTCTCGCCTAGGAGGTTTGAGCCTAGATGAAGACGTTGATGTAGGCGTTGTTAGGACGCCACGCACAGGAGATGGCGGCGTAAGCTTTTGAAATCCGAGACTTGCTCCGTCAAATTTGCCGGAATTTCCAACTAAATCAACGAACTGCAGATCTTCAGATCAAGATTTCCATACACTAGATGTAACACCCCGAAATTTTCAATATAAAATGCATTGCATATCTATTCATGCATGTGATCAAGTGTTTTAGTTCTGTAAGTCATGAAAATTGGGGCGTTACAGAGTGGTGTCATAATTGGGGCGTTACAGAGTGGTATCATACCACTCTGTAACGCCCCAATTTTCATAAATTAACAAGGGACGCTACTTCATACTTAACATGCATATCTTAATTCTTTCAAAACATTTCCATGGAAAAGAATCATTGAAAAACTCAATTTATTTTACTACTCAGCGGAAGTCTTAAAATAAAAGCAAGTGCAACAATTAGTTTTCGAAAAATAAAATGCAAAGTTCATGATAAAAACTAGTTTAATGCAATAATAAGTTTCATAAATCCTTCTTCGTGTGACCATCACCACCAACACCTCTACGCATCGGCCGAGCCATTTCCTGAAATATGTTAAAATGATAGGGATGAGTACGACTACTCAGTAGGGAATACACTTATCCAAACTATATACTATACCAATATATTATAGAAAATTAGAACATGTAAGAATTACGTAGTCACACAGACCACCGAGTCAACTTCAACTCTAACATATAAAACGGATCAACTTTGATCCCGGTCAACTTCGACCATAAACATGTGTACCGATCAACTTCGATCGCGGATCAACTTCGATCCTGGTTGTTGGAAGATGATTCAGTCCCTCCACAACTTGTTGGGAAATAACTCAGTAGCCTAGTGCTCTGAAAATTTTCTGAAGATTTGAAGATCCCAAAACCCTACTTTGACTGATGAACCATTCCGTTGTAATGTATTGTTCTGTCTCTGAGGTTTCAGACTCAGTAGACACTCTTCATTTGGTTCAGGCGCTCAGTAGATTATCAGCCTCAGTACCAGAAGAAAAAGACTCAGTGATACTGGACTCAACAGGAGCAGTATACTGAAAGGAGTCTGTGGAACTGAACTCAGCAGGAGTAGTTCACTGAACTCATAGTTGATCTTCAGTAGAGCTGACTCAGCAGGAGCATACTACGGAATATAGATCAGACTGAGCAACGGCTGGACAGTCCTCTGACTGTCACGATTTATAAAGTCAAATCAGCAGAGTCATACGAGGTATAGAGAAGTCAGCTTCAGATCTACCTTGAAGTCTGTTCTGTCTCACCTACTTTCTTCAGCCTCGACTAATGACGAGCGGCCAGCTGTCCACTTTCTTATTAAAGCTGCAAGTCAACAACTTTCCAGAAATGGAGGGAAAGGACTCTGCCACCATCTTTGAAAGAGCCGTTAGCTACCCAAAAGAGAGAGACACAAGGATCGTCGTCTCCAATGGATCTATCAATCTCTCTGCTCTATAAATAGAGGGATACATTTCAAATTGAAGCTCACGACGAATACACGAGAGACCAAGAACACACGAGCATTCACGAGCAAACTCAAACGACTTAAGCCTTGCGCAAGATCCTTACAGAGTAATCTCCGGCAAAAGGCGACATACTTGCTCATAGGGAACCAAGCTGAACCAGATTATAAAGCCTCTAGTATCCAAGCGACTAAATATGAACACAAGTCCATACTTAACCGTTCGTCGCTCTAGAAGCCACTTTCTCATTCCCTATCCCTCTAACCTAAGCTCAACAGATCTTATCCATAGCTTAGATGAAGGAGTTCATATCTAAACTGATCCTTATTGTAAAGAACTCCTTCATAGTTGGAGAGTTTGTCAAACGCCTTAGTTTGATACCTTGTAAACTGAGACTTCCTCAGTATAAATCTCAAGACAAGTGTTTGTCCAGTGTACAAACCGACTGAGACTATCTCAGTATAATACATAGCTTCCTGATCTTTCGGGACAGTGGACGTAGGATTGCTAGATCCGAACCACTTTAAAAATTGTCTGTGTTTTGTCTTCTCTTTACTGTTGCATTGATTACTTTTCATACTGAAAATATTTCTAAAATCATTCAACTGAGTTTCAGCAAAGCTTAATCGATCGCACTAATATACTGAAACTGTTTTATTAAAAATGTTTTCTAAACTCCACTGAATTTGGGCTTACACATTTCCGCACTATAATGAACTTCAGTTGAACGGCATGCGAATTCGACTCAAGTCAGCTAGCAGGCCTCAGTGAAGTCAGACACTCTGTCACACGATCCAGAACAGCTTATTTAGTCTACTGAACTTGTTTAGTACGACACTCTCCTGAAAAGGACTGTTCGTGTTTAAAGTTGAGAAATAGTTTTCAGATGTATTCACTAGGGGTGAAATCGGATCGGATAATATCCGCCAGATCCGGAGCCGTATCCGATCGGATACCAATTCGGGGAGCAATATTATTATCCGATCGGATACGGATTCGAATCCGGATATCTTGAATCGGATACGAATTCGAATTCGGATTTCACATTATCCGCCCGTATCCGATTTTTCTCATATTTAATCGGATATTTCCCGGATTATAAAATCGGATATTCGAAATATTTAATAATTAATTTTATAATATAATAAATTAATATTAAAAAATTAAAGTCAAAAGTTCAAAACTTGGCTACTCTCTCTCCCCGACCCCAGCCCCAATTCTCCCCCTCGGACATCAACTCCCTCAAACCGCCGTCCCACCTCTCGCCGGCGTCCCACCTCTCGCCGCCGCGACGTGCCGACGCTACTACCACCTCTCGCCCGCCGTGCCGCTCAGCTCTCGCTCACAGCTCTCGCCGCGCCACAGCTCTCACCGCTCAGCTCTCGCCGCGCCACCGCTCAGCTCTCGCTCACCGCTCTCGCCGCTCAGCTCTCACACGATTTTAAGTTTTCTTCTTCTTCTTCTTCTTGCTAGTGATTCTTTTTTTCTTGAGGTTGTTATTTGTATGTAAGCTCTGTTTCTGTATACTAATGTCTCTCAAGATTTGAGTTTCTTCAAGATTTGATTGTTCCGATTCTGGTTTGTGGCTATGGCCTTACTATTAGTAGTTTAATTTTGCTTAATTGAAGATAAGGCATGATGGGTCCACAAAAAATTATTGCTCTTTTTTTATTTTCTTGGATATTTTACTGCTAAAAAGCTGCTCCCTCATCAACAAACGAACAAAAACTGAGGTCATGGTGGCAGAAATTACGTCTATGCCCTCGCTGCTTTGTGAGTTACGGTTAATATGTTGCTGTCCCGAGGCTAACTTGGTAAAATGGTGAGGGATTCAGTGGGAGACATGATCTTGGACTCCATATACAGTTTTGACTTTGGGCTCTTCAGACAATGATTCTTATTTCTTTATTATAAGTGCTTTTCCAAATTGTGTTTAAGTATAATAATTATAAAAAAATAATAACTATACAAACTCTAATTTTTTCTTTGTAGATTTATCTTTCTATACATAATCACCCACTCCTCTACATACCAAAATACAATTATCTCTAAGAACAAAATGTGTGTTATGCTTAATATCGTTAGTTTGATCTATATTAATTCACCCCTTTATTTACCACCCATTTTTCTTAATTTCCGTGCCAAAAAGAAATAAGACAAATGGGACGGACGGAAGAAATACTAGTACAGTATGAAAGTAATCAAAATTCAAAATAAGAAAAATAGAGTAATATTTTTGGATTTTTTTATTATAATGATTAATGAAGTATGTATAAATGATAGTCCCCTTACGTAATTTTCTTTATAAAGTAGTTTACGTAGTTTTCTTTAATTAGAATGTTCTTCCAATTTAGTTGCAAACATAAAATACTAATTATAGATTAAAAAATATAGGATGAAGAAGAAATGGTCAGTGATGAAGATTGAGGAGTTGTGGCCGAGGCTTGAGATACTAAGCTACATAGTGAATGAAGACTGAAATCCACTTGTGTTATTTTTTTTGTTGATTGCTATCATGTCATGCCAAACCTTATGTGGTTCTTAAACTTTGTAAACTACTTTATATTTTAAACGATCTATGGTTATTGGCTAGCTAGGTATTTTATTTTGAATTTTGGATTTTTTTCGTACTTTCTTAATCTTAAAAAATATGTTATTTATAATGGATAGTATATTAACTATAATTTGCATTAAAACTTCTATTAAATATTGTATACGTGATTTTTTCATGTGTTGCAATCACAAATAGATGATTATTTATGAATCATACTATCCGATTATTGTTATTCGAATTCGATCCGAATCCGTCATATATCCGCCCTGTATTCGTATCCTGAATATTCCGAATCCGTATTCGTATCCGGCCTTCCCGTATTTGACTCCGAATCCGAGAAAAAAATATGGGATCAAATATGGGAAGAGCACTATCCGTCCGTATTCGATCCGTTTTCACCCCTAGTATTAACCCACCCACCCACCCACCCACCCCCCCCCCCACACACACACACTCTACACCTGAACGTTTACTCTCGAGACCAACACTGGTCAACTTCGACCATAAACCTTTATACCGATCAACTTCGATCGCGGATCAACTTCGATCCTTTCTTTTCATGCCTAACATTAACTCATAAATATCGAGCACAAAATATAATAAGGATAAATGTAGTGTAAGAATATTTCCCCACCTTAACCTTGATTTTGAATGAAAAACTATGAATATCAATGTTTAAGTCCTGCGCGCCGTTCCTAAACATGAAAATTTATCTTAATGACTCGTACATGGAGTGTCATGCATGCATTAACAATTCAAATAATTCATAATTATACATAGATCATAATAATCAAACAACGTATACTATACATAATCTACTTATTAACATTCAATTTTAACGGTTTCATATGGTAATAAACTTAAGTATATTAAACATAATCTTATTTCTATTGACAATTCATTCGTTCGTGTATTTAGTAATTCGACAATTCATGTAATAAATAATAAAATCATAAAAATCTTGTCCTAAAAATTATAGATCTCTGACATGAAGAATATAATACATATTCCATCACAATCAAACTTATCATAATCAATTATTCATTTAATAGTAACCTGAAAATTTTTATTTTTCAATCTACATGCATATTGACAAAATAATCTAGCACATCAAGAAACAAATTAACAAATAAATAGTAAACGTATCCTAAAAATTCTATATTTTTAACATGAATGACCTAACATTTATTATATCCCATTAAAATTAAGTCTGGTCGAAAACAATGTAAAGAAAACATGAAAAACAATTTTCTTTTCAAGATCATGAACATGCTGTCAGAAACTGGCAGGTTACGAAAAACAATTTTAAACAAATACTTAGCATGCTTGAAAAATTATAAAACAAATAAATGAGTATACTATAAATACCTAGGAAGCTTCATCTAAAATTTCACAATGATATGATGCCGGGAAGGTACGTAAATAATTCTTGAAACAGTTAGCAGATATGTTGGCAGATTTTCGAAAAGTTTATGTGAAACTATTTTATGGACGACTAAGGGTGTATTTATAGGCATAGAATAAATTATTTAAACATCCCTAATAATAAAACATGTCAAATATATTTTATCCATAATTATTTTCGTCCATATATATTTTATATAGAATTTATTCTATCACTTACCATATAAGAGATTCAATCTTAGAAAATTAGGATACGGATAACCACAACTAGATTTTATCCTAAAACATTTATATCACACATAAAATACCTATTTTAATCATAAAATAAATACAAAATTAACTCCTAATAACTTAATATTATATCATTTTATGAATCCTAATAAGTTTATGAAATCCATACTATATAAATAATATTTTTGTCTCATAATTCTAACATTATTTCTATATCAACAATAAACAATATAAACCTAATATGATATAAATAAACACATTCAAAGTTCAAAACAAATTTGCATAATAAAAAAAATGATTTAATGCAAAGAAGATAGATGCTTTAATTTTCATTTAAATTTCTAAGGCGCGACTTACAGAACTAAAACACTTGATCACATGCATGAATAGATATGCAATGCATTTTATATTGAAAATTTCGGGTTGTTACACTAGATCTAGATCTCCTTTATTTCTATGCTTTATGTAGATCTTCATACACTAGATCTAGATCTTCATACACTAGATCTAGATCTAGACTTATAATCAGATATGAGTATGCACTCTTGTATTTCTAGGTTTTATGTTAATTTTTTGGTCATTTATCGACTTTTCCCTTAATCTCTCTCCTTTCTCACTTTCTCTTCGCTCTCCCTCTTCCGTGATGAATTAAATGGTGCGATTCAATGAATGTGCATATAAATAACACATAA
>CM054814.1:20744346-20791888 GCA_028984105.1 Lavandula angustifolia
AAATAACACATAATGTGCATATAAAGAGCACATAAAGTGCATATAAAAGTATATAGGGGAATCGATTAAAGATATTCATACACCAGATCTAGATCTAGATCTAGACTTATAATCAGATGTGAGTATGCACTCTTGTATTTCTATGTTTTATGTTAATTTTCTCGGGCATTTATCGACCTCAACCCGAATCTCTCTCCTTTCTCACTTTCTCTTCGCTCTCCCTCATCTCGTAATGAATTAAGCTGGTAGCATTCAATGAATGTGCATATAAATAACACTAATGTGCATATAAAGAGCACATAAAGTGCATATAAAAAAGTATACTTATAAGGTATCTAAAATGTGCATATAAAATACACATAAAGTGCATAGAGAATACAATACAAGTGCATAGCTAAACTTGAAAAATAACAAGAATCGAGCAAACGAATTCTTCATTTTACTTCGAAGCTGGAAATACGAACATGAATACAAAGTAGATGGAAAACTCCGTGAATTCGTAGTTGCTGGTGGATCTTACGATAATTAGTGGTTGAGGAAGAAGAGAAAGAAGAGAGAATGGTTTGTGAAAAAAAAACATAACAAGCAAAATTAATTCCCTACCCTTAATGACTTGTTTTTAAACACAAAATTATTTTCCTTCAACATTAAATCCGAGCCACACAGATTCAAAATAGAGGGATGGATCTTGTTCTCATTTCTCTCATTAAGGAGGTGTTCTCAATCTATCATCCCTCTCTCTCTCTCTCTATATATATATATATATATATATATATATATATATATATGAGGAGAGATTCAAATGTGAACGTGCTTTTATCGTGTGAACGTGTGACAACCGCACTTTAAAGATAAATGTACTCGTACTTTTAGATGATAATATTAGCACTTTAAGTATTGCACTTTAGAATGATCAAACCGCACTTAAGGGGCATTTTTGTAATCTCGACAAATAAAGTCGCATAGATCTTTGCCTTGGAAGTGCAAGACATTTGTCTTGAAAGTGTAGTGTTCACATGTTTACACAATAAAGGACTGTCACACATGAACCACTCCATATATATATATATATATATATATATATATATATATATATATATATATATATATATATGGAATGGATCTTTTAAGATCCTATATTCAAAAGAGATATGAGATCCGATCTCATCCATCCATTTCCCTTGATCAATGGCTAGTATATTTCATAACATAGGCCTTTTAAAATAAATCATAAAAGAAAAGAAAACACATCATAATGCCACACAATTGCATAATCCAATAACATATGCATAAAATCTAATCCCTTAAAAAAAAATGCTTGCACAAAATTAGAAAACATATTCTTATTGCGGAAACAATAATTTACATACCCTCTATGGACTACAGAGATCCTCCCTTCAAAAGAGGTAGGTATTAGATCTTATATCTCTTTTGAATGGAGGATCTCTCTATAATCATACCATATATATATATATATATAGAGGGGGTGGTTCAAATAGGAACACCCCTAGAGTGAGAAATAAGAACAATTATAGGCCTTTAGATTATGTTAATTGATGGATGAGATCCGTGTTTATTTTTTTTTTCGGCCGAAATGCACCATATACTTGTTAAAATTTGCACAAAGGATATAATTGTCAATTGCTTATTATAATAACCTAAAACCACAGTGTATATAGCAAAAATTATTCCAAAAGAAAACCAGATCTATTTTTTCCGAAACTCCAGCGTTTACACCTTGTCATCTTCGTTCGCGGTTTGTGTATCATCTCTTTGATATTTCTTTGGTTGTTTTTTTCGCGTTTCAGATCGAATTGTTTATGGCGAAAGAGCAACATATCTCGATTTTTCCGAAAATAAGTTTACACCATTCGTCTTCGTTCTACAGGATGTTGTTCTTCTCTTTGATTTTTCTTTGGTTTTCTATTTCTCCTTTCTTTATGGTATTGTCCAGATCCGATTTTTCCTATTTGACCGATTCTTCTCAAAATTGTGAATTTTGATCGATTTTGATTCCAATAGTTGATTCTTCTCAAAATTGTGAATCAACTCCTACTCAAACTGTTCAAGTTCGAAATTTTGACCGATTTGATTCAAGTTCGAAGTTGGTGTTTGTGTACAAGAGCGCTTTGGGACCGTGCAAGTTCGGATGACCGATTTTGATTCTCCTCAAAATTCCTCGATTTTGATTCTTCTTGAGCCAAAACTTTTTGGCCCGAAGGTAATTGAGCCCCCAACTTCCTTAAATGAGTCAATTGAATCCTCAAAGAAGGAGGCACATTCAAAGTTGGTGTTTCGCTCAAATCTGCTTTCTGGATTTGGATGTGATTTGTTGATTATTTTAATTTATAAATATATGCACAATTTTGCAAAAAAAAATGCACAATTATGAGGAAAAATATGCACAACTAATGAGAAAAAATGTATAATTACCTGGGGAAAATATGCACACATTTAATGAGAAAAAAATGCACAATTATTAAGAAAAATATGCACAATTAATAGGGAAAATATGCACAATTAATGATAAATAACGAAAAGATGAAATTATTAAGGAAAATCTGGGACGAGACTTAGATCTAGGATGATAATTAGTGAAACTACGCACAATTAACGATTGTTCTCGTAAAATATGGGGCGAAACTTGATGATATTTAAACATGGAAGATAATTAATAAAAATAACGTTACAAAGAAAGGAAAGAATATAAAAAAATAATAGATTGTGCAAAATTACAAACATAACCTCAGTGCAAACTTTTGCCTTAAAGGTGCATTTCGGGATTTTAAGTGATGGCATGATCCGGAGCGTTGAATTACATGATCAAACGGTTATAAACCCGTTCCTATTTCTCACTCTAAGGGTGTTCTCATATGATCTCTCATATATATATATATATATATATATATATATATGGAGTGGTTCCTGTGTGCACAATCTTTTTTGTGTGAATGTGTGAATAGCTGCACTTTCAAGACAAATGTACCACACTTTGAAGTCAAAGATGTTGCACTTTATTTGTTAGATTACAAATGCTCATTGATTGCATTCTCGATCATTTTAAAAGTACAAGACTTAAACCGCAATATAATCATCTATAAAGTGTAGTACATTTGTCTTTTAAAGTGCAAAGTTCAACGATAAAGAGCATGTTCACATTTGAACTTTCTCATATAACGTGGATTTGAACACGATAAGAGCATGTTCACACGATAAGAGCATGTGGATTTGGTAAAAACCTACATTTAACGTGAGAACTGCGAACTATGCATCCTTTTAAATTTTATGTAACTCTTGCCCTTCTACAAAAAACATATAAGGATTATGTATAACATAAAATTATAGATTTTTGCATAAAATATATAAACGATTATGCATAGTTCGCAGTTCTCACGTTAAATGCAGGTTTTTACATGATCCACTCGCTATATCTAACTATACATTTATTCAGACAAAAAATTAACCTGAAATTCATTTATCTATATGCTTAATGAACTGAAACAGTTTGATAAAGGAAAATGCTAAACGTATATAATATAATGTATGTACATAATTGGATTTGATTGTCATTTTATATATTATCATAAATTAAGGAATTAATTATATATTATTGTTATAAGAATAAATATTTTTTTACGTACCTATTTTTTGCAAATTCAAAATCACATTTATGTACCAATTTTTACGTACGTATTTACTTATCTACATGTAGTTTTTGCAAAAACTTATTTAAGCACCTTTTGAATTTTTCTGCTGAAAAGTACCACTCCATCCAATTATAAGGGTACCTCCAATGGGAGGTTTGAAAATGTTTAAAAGTTGGGTTTGAATTTTTTACCATTGGAGTAGGTTTGAAGTGGGTTTGAAATGGTGAGGTGGAAGAGCCAACTCTTTAGTTAAAGAGTTGGCTTTCTCGTTTTTGTGCCAATATTAGATTTTATATGAATTAAAAAAACATTTTAAATATTATTATTATTATTTATTAATAATATGATGAACAAAAAATAGTGAGTATAATATATGGGATGAGATCACATGTCCAATAAATCTTTGTTTATTTGGTGTCCCGATTTAAAACGATGTAGGTTTGTATTAAAAAAATATACTCTTTAATTATTTATTAAATTATTTTTTCAATCTTCTCATTTTAATTTGTTATTTTTTTAATACGTAACTAAAGGGATTTATTGGATAGATGATCTCATCTCATAATATATATATATTGTTGGTCCCGAGAGTAGACGAGTCTTCGTGTGTGGAATACACCCGAGTCAAAGTTCAAGAACGATGTGGCGCCGCATCGCTCGAATCGCATCGCCGAACGCGCTGGGCAAGAGAATCCTTCTACCGAGTACGGCTCAACGAATTCAGCCGTAGAACAAAGAGTTCAAGCACGTTTCGAAAGCGGAAGAGTAGGCCCAAAAGAATATTCGTCTCGAGTCTCGAAAACACCGTTTTTATGCTATTTGATTTAAAGTCGCTTTATGCAAGTGAACAATTAAGCAGAGCGACAATAAATCAACACAATTTTTAAAGTGGTTCGGATATCAAACGATCCTACGTCCACTGTCTTGAAAAGATCAGAGGCTATTTATTATACTTGAGATAGTCCCGCCCCAACTGTACACGTGACAAACCGCGTCTGGGATTATATCGAGCAAGTCCCGGAGCTATACGCTTATCAAACTAAAGTGTTTGACAAACTCTCCAACTATGAAGGAGTCCTTTACAATAAGGAACAAGTTCAAATATGAACTCCTTCATCTAAGCTATGGATATTACAATAAGATCAACTTAGATTAGATAAGGAAAGAGATAGAACTCTGAGAGAAGAACTCGTAAGAATATATCTATGAAAGATTAAGTTCTTCTCCCGATATGGCTTCGAATCTTCTGGGAGTGTTTGTTTGGTTGAGCTCGGTTCCTCGGATGTGTCCATCATCGTCATGATTGACCTCACATCTTCTTCTCTCAGCGTGAAGACTCTTCTCTATTTATGCAGGTGACCTAGGCATATGTCCGTTGGAGGACGATGCCAAGTGTCACTCTATGGGGTAGCAAACGGCTTTATTTGAATTCCCGTAGAGTCCACTAACTTTAATGAAAGTGGTTGACTTGCAGCCTTTATGTCGGAGACTCCCAAACCGGGTGCTTTGTCATTGGTCGAGGTACGTAGAGTGGTTGAGACCTATTCGCACTTCAAGGTGATACCGAAGCCGACTTCGTATGTACGACCTCTGACAACTCTACCGAATTGTTCTTCCGAAGTCCATGGTCGGCTTAAAGTAACCGACCGACCGTTGCCGGAATCCGATCTTGATCCAGCAGATAACTTCGCCGAAGCCTGCTTTGCATCGAAGATCAACTCGAGTACGAATGAACTACTCCCGCCGAGTTCGGGCCTCGACCGACTCCTCGCATACCGCTCCCGCCGAGTCCGGCATTTACCGAGTCTTCTACCGAATGCACAAACTCGTTGAACTTTAGCTAGTCTACCGAGTTCCTAACACGGTGAACTCGCTTAAGCTATAACAATATCGAAAGCTTATCATCCAGCTGTGGTTTTGGGATCTTCAAATCTATCGTAGTGAACCTAATTCCCAAGATATATATATATATATATATATATATATATATATAGATATATTGATAAATAGTTATGTTTTTATAGTAGTGGAACCCATTAAAAAGTTGAGTTAATAGGTTTGTGATTGGAGTGAAAAATGTTAAAAAGTTTGTGGGTTTGAAAAGTTGATGTGGCGAGAAAAAAAGTTGAGAATGTAGGTTTAGGGTTGAAGGCACCCTAAGCCGTTCTTTTTTTTCTAATTGAGTTGTCCCATTATAAGTGTATTTTCTAAAACAAGCAAATAATGCATGGATATAAATTAGTTAAGCAAAAGTCAAACAATATACACCACACAATGCCATTTAATTTATCTTAGTGCCGAAAAGAAATGAGACACTTATAATGAAACTGAGGAAATATTTTTTAAGAATGTTTGAAATGCACATTTATACTTTTTTAACTTAAAATAAGTCATAATAACAAAGCTCATAAATTAATCACGGGTATTTTTAAAAGTAATGACATGTTTATTTTAGAAATAACCTGCTTTTTTAATGACGTAAAAACAACTTTTCTTTCAAAATAAAATTGGTTTTTTAATAATGCAAACAAAAAAAAAGTTTAAACAACTGAAACAGAAGCTTCTGTTATTAAATAAGGATGAGAACAAGATCTACACTGAAAAGTGTTGGTTAATTAAAGATTGATTGCTTACGTATTTTAACTATAATATTGATGTGCTAAATAAAACTATCCTCTAATTTAATGCATACTGATACCTGGAGTTAGTGACTATTGAAAATTTATTAACATCACATAGAATCCGAGTGGGTCAATTGGGCTCCTTCAAATCCAAGCAGGAACATATCAACAATTTTTTTCTATTATATTAAAATTTGTGAAATACATTATCAAAAATCAATAATTGATAAAATATATTTACGTGCATGTATAAAATTAGGACCCGCGCAAGTATGGATTACAATAATGCTATTATACATTACAAGAGTCTAATGGTAGGTTCTTCTATAAAAATGTTACATCTTCTACTCTGACTACTAGAGATTGTTGGAAAGAATATTCTAGTACTTTATAAAATTTTCCTAATCATTTATAGTCCGCAGTTATGACAATTTTCCTATTTCTTTTTTGTTGCAACATAATTATGATATTTTCTTAGAGCCGGTAATTATGACATTTTTCGTAAGAAAATTGATCGCTCCATAGATTTGCAAATAACTTTTCAAGGTACTTTATGGGCTATTTAGTATGAATTCGAGTATGACAATAGTAACGGATATATGATATATAATAGTGTGATTAGATATGCATGTAAGTGATAACTTAAAATATGTTTATACTTTATTTGGTAATTGGTATGATAATAAGATATGATGTTTAATTATACTTATATAAATATGAGAATGAATTAATTTTTTATTAAAATAAAAAACTTTCATTTTTTGTGAATAATACAATACTATTAAATAATGATTATTGTTGGAAAGTCTATTTGGCTGCTTCTGAAATTGCTAAGAACTAAAAGCGTCAAATGGCATTTGGTTCTCAGCTTGTAATCAGATTCAAGTTCATCATGATTCCCTCCAATTTCAAAATGGGTAACTCATTTCTATATTTCTGTTTGGATTAGTTGTTCGGATTCAGGATCATTAATATACATATGTTTCGTATAAATTTTTCGTTTTACCCTTAACTTATATAAAACATAAAATATTAAAAAGTAAAAATTAAAATTAATAAATCGAAAAAATGAAAAAAGAAGAGAATATAAAAAATTAATAATGATAAATGAAAAACCGAAAAACACAAATGAAAAATAAAATAATGGAAAAGAAAAAATAAACATGAAAGAATAACAAAAAAAGGAAAGAATGAAAAAATGAAAAATGTAAAACAAATAATAAAAAAATTGCAAAAATAATTTTTTTAAATGGTATGGAATCAAATTTTGGGTTTGAAATAAAACCCACCAAATAGTAGGGGATTGATGATTCCTCGTTGTAAATATATTTTATATATATACTTACCATATATCATGGATGACCATGTAAACCCTAAAAGCCGATTAGCCCATCTTGTACTCTATAAATAGAGGCATCCACCCTCATAATAATACACATCTATTTTCTCTTTCTCTCTTTTATTCTCTCGTTCTATTTAGTTTATAACACGTTATCAGCACGATTATGCTTTTTACCCGAGAAAATGATGGCTTTGTTGGCGGGAGAAAATCATGACATAGTTTTCTACCTTCATTGGGCAAAGAGTGCATTTCTAGTAAGTTTTTCCCTCCCTCAATTTGTTAATTCACACCGCCAGAGTATGAAATTGGTTGCTGCCTCCACTTTGTTTTTCGATGAGTTTTCCTCGATAGGAATTGCTGGTTTGAAGTTTTATATAGATGAATCAAATAATGTAATATTATGATTGTTGGCACCGATGATATATTTATATATTTGTTATGAGATTTTGGTTATTGATTCAAGAGATGAAACTTTTATTGTTTTGAATGAATCTATATGTCATGATTATGGAAACGTTCTTAAATGGTTATTATTAGTGTTCCCGAAGTAACACAAGTAATATTTGAAAGAAATGTTAATGCTTTTGAATGGCATGTATAGTTACTTGATTTCTTTTTAAGAAATGATATGAGATCTCGTAGATCTCATAATCTATATATATATATATATATATAAAATAAGTATGTTATATTTATGTACTACTTAAATTGTTGCTCCCATAGCAACATATTTAATATTCCTGAAGAATATTATATGCTCTTGAAGAGCAAATCAAAAACCTCGTTTATAAGTTAATCGTTGCTCCAGAAGTAGCACAATCAATATTCCCGAAGAATATTAATGCTCTTGAAGAGCATTTATTTTACGCTTTTATTTATTTATTTGTTTGTTATTTATTTATTTATTTAATGTTGAATCTAAATTGTTGCTCCCAAGTAAGCACAATTCATATTCCCAAGGAATATCATATGCTCTTAAAGAGATATTCAAATTTATTGAAATAACTCAATTGTTGCTCCATAAGTAGCATAAGTTAATATTCCCGAAGAATATTATGTACTCTTAAAGAGTTATTAATATTATCTACGCATTTATTGTATACCTCAAATATTTTTTGTTACATACTCGTATAATATTTATATCTATATATACATACAATCTTAATTTGGTGCTCCCGAAGCAGACACAATTAATATTCCCTAAAAGAATATTATGTATTTTTGATGAACAATTCATATAATATGTCTTATTGATAGACGAATCTTGGTTCTTGAATTGTTATTGTTGTTGCTCCCGAAGTAGCACAATTTATATCCCAAAGAACATTATATGTACCTAAAGAGCAATTGAGTTTTTGAAAAATATTAGTCTTTCGCCTGAAGTGGTTTAATATTAGTGCTCATGAAGTAGCACAATTTGTATTCCTGAAGAATACTACATGTTCTTGAAGAACAATTCAGGCTTTTAATTTTGACAAATGTTATATGTTCATAACTCTAATTGTTGCTCTTGAAGTAGCACATTTAACTCTACATGTTCTTGGAACAACTAAAACTTTTCATCATATATCACAATAACATACTTTAATTGTTGCTCATGAAGTAGCACAATTAATATTCTTGATGAATATTACATGTTCATAAAGAACAATGTATATCTAAAGGTATGTTGTAATTTAAAATATTACCTAATTATATGGAGTGGTAGCAAAAGCTTCTCTTTGAATGACAATTGCATTTCCAATATCCTATTGTTGCTTAATTTCTTTTCAAGAATGGATGTGAGATCCGGTAGATCTCAAAATTTGCAATTCATTGATTTCGCTTATCATGAAACTAAATTGATGCTATGGAAGTAGCACAATTACATTCCTGAAGAATGACCGTAATGTGATATAAACATTACCATCACATGTTTGTAGAAATGCCTCAAATATAGTATTTTTATATACTATTTAACTTTTACTCCTGAAGTAGCATCATTTATATTCTAGAAGAATATATGTTATTCTTGAATGAAAAATATTATTTATGTCTTGTTGACATTAATGCACTCTTGATATCGATTTTCATTTGCCAATAAGGGGGCATGAGAGAGACAATAGAAATGAAGCATCCCAGTAGGATTGCTTAAAGATATAATTGATTGTCCTCCCTAAAACTCGATACGAGTATATGCATCCTAAATTGCAAGATTTTCAAATCTAATGCATCGAAATTATTGAAGGCTCCAGAAGAGCATGTGTCATTTTATCAAACGATACGAAATCAACTATTGAGTTTGCCCTTTACTTTAGTAAGTCTAGAAGGAACTTACTAAATTTTAATGATATCCGTTGAAATGGATACCATATTGCAATAATATAAGAAGGTTGTGATACATATTCTTGTATAAATTCTTTTGTATTTAGCCAGAAGCTAACAAAAGAAAAGTTATCACACTACCATTTTAAATGTCTTACACATTTATAAAAACAAGTGAGACAAATCATGTCACGAACCTGAAGTTCAAAAGAGTTTTATGCTTTGACATGATATGTTTTGACATCTCGCAAGCAACTTTGATGCGCAACATAATTGAAAATTCATATAGGCGCCGCAGAGAGATCCTCAAGAATCTCTTAATTTCCATGAATGTTCAATTTCTAGAAGAAATGTAGAACTTGTTAGTACTACAAGTTCAAAATAATGAGCTCAATTCCCCGAGCTGCATTTATCTTGATAAAGCTAGTAAGTTTATTAAACTCTAAGTTCCTCTTAAAGAGGACTTAATATTATATAACTTTGGGATTGAGATTAAATATTTAGTTGCTCATGTCCATTCTCAAAATGAGTTTTGTACGTATAAAAGCGAGTCTCACATTAAGATTGTATTATGATGAAATAACGTTCCCAACATTTGGTGGAACATGTGTCACATTTGGATTCCTGAAGTAATCAATGTGAAATCTACATCCAACAAAAAGCACAAGAACAAACTAGTCACATTTTGATTCCAGAAGTAATCAATGTGAACAAGAAGTCAAAAGACTCACTTGCAAAAGATTGCAAACCAACTTCTTGATGCTTTTAATTTGTGTATATAAAAGAAGTGACAATGTCATACATTTGCTCCAAATACCCCCAATAAGATTTCATGTCCCTGAAGGACAAGTATAAATGACAACAAATGCATTAAAAGTTCGTCAAAAATATGGTCGACCAATTGGTTCTAAAAGAAATTTTGTGTCTAAGAAAATGGGCACAAAATATGAACCAAACAATGACGATAATGATTAATCAATCAAATGAAGTTCCCCGAAGAACTACAAGCGTCCTCGAAAATAGAGATCTCAAAATATTGGAGAGATCAAATATCGTCGTGGCGCACAACGCATTTTCGCCTTTTAATATGACTCTTGAAATGATACTAGAGGATCCTCAACGACGATCTATAAGAGATTGTCAAGGTAGAAATAATTGGCCAAAGAGGAACGAAGTCATATAAGGTGAATTAATATTCCCTAGAAAGCCGAAAATATTCGGACCTCTAGGTCCAAAATCCGGAAAGTATATCCCCCGAAGGATACAAATGTGTCTTTGTTACAAAGAGAAATGAAAAAATGCGAAATATAGGCAATACTCGTAATACAATGTTTCTCTCAAAGACCGGGAATTAAATATGTACTCTCCTATAAATGGACGCCATTATATTTGATTAATCAACTTATGTCACAAAAGGCTTGCTATGCGCCTTATGGGTGTAGTAAATACTATCAATGTGATTCACTAGATAGTGACATATATATGAAGATCCCTGAAGGATTTAACTTGCTCAAAGCTTGTAAGTCAAAAAGATATTTTCAATTAAACTTGCAAAAGTCACCGGCTGCATGGCTGAAATCGACGAGAATTCCTCGACGTAAGGGTACATAAATGATGACTTGAGTTTGATTGAAACTCCTGAAGAACATAATACTTATATGTATACTCCGTCAAAATGACTTACATAGAAAAAGTAATTATGAATTATTTTATTCATTGATAATCCAACTCACGTGCTTGTCGGCATTAGGGGGAGATATAAAAATATAAATGATAGAATGCCGCAATATCTCGTTGGATTAATTATTAGATTCACGCACTATGAACCGTAAGTTCATCAAGTTATTTAGTGCAAAAGGAGTGACTAAAATCTCATATACATATGCACCATGAAAGAACCGAAGTTCCTCATAGACAAAAATAAATCAATTAATTCTCATTGACGCTAGAAGCGTGAGAGATTTATTGGGTGCTAAGAGATAAGAAGTCCGCGGAATACAAAATTAGAACACATCACTCCAAATTTCTCCTGAAGAGGATATGTGAATCATTATGTACAAAAGTACTTGATGAAATCAACTCATGCCTAAAGACGAAGTTAGAATCATAAGACTTTGGTTGAACTAATAATTGTCTCGACCTGCAGATCGAGCATCCCTAATGGAGTTATGCTAGTCGACCTACTTGAAGGTCTTTAAAGAGATTTTATTTTATTGCATCTACATAGCTACCTAATGGTTGCTTCAATCACTTGAAGTGGATGGAGACTCATTTAGACCTATAGAAGATAACAAAAATGAGGACCAGAAGTTCCTTACTTATGTGCAATTGGAAAATTTAAAATGGTATTGACCATCATTTGTTATCTTCGAGACAAACATGCTATTATCTTTGATGATAATTAAATTTGTGTTGCACGTATTAGTGTAGACCTTAAAGATAACCTTGAAGATTGTTATCTTGAGGGGGAGGAACAAATTGTAAATAATCTTGAAGATTAGACTGACTCCTAAAGGTCAAATGACCCTGAAGGTCAAATGGTTGTACTCTTTTTCCTTTCTAAGTTTTTCTCAAAGGGTTTTCTTAGTTAAGGTTTTTAACGAGGCATCCAACCCAACACATGAGAAAATGAGTCATTGAGATTGATTCATAAAAGAGCCAATGCAACACATGATCTCCAAAAGAGTGGCGACATCAACATCCAGCAAATTCGCTCAAGTGACAACCTAGCGTGATTCTTTTTACAAAGGCATTACCAACATTCAAGAAGTTGTTATACAAGATCGATATGCGCCGACTCAAGGATCAAGAATGACTATTTTGAGGTGGAGCAACTTGTACTCTTTTTCCTTCGTCCGCTTTTATCCCAATGGATTTTTCTGGCAAGGTTTTAACGAGGCAACAGTTTCTTTTAGGGATGGTCAATCAAGGGGGAGTGTTGTAAATATATTTTATATATATACTTACCATATATTGTGATTACCATGTAAACCCTAAAAGCTCATTAGCCCATCTTGTACTCTATAAATAGAGGCATCCACCCTCATAATAATACACATCTATTTTCTCTTTCTCTCTTTTATTCTTTCGTTCTATTTAGTTTATAACAATTCCTAAAATTTTTGGATATTATTTCAAAATCTTGAATACAATACCCTTAATCCAAACACCATATATTGGTTTCATAGTGATTCAAAATGTTTTTTTGTTGGAAATTTAGTTTTGACTAATTAATATTTTAGTCTAGCCATGATTAAATTATTGTGGCCACGTTCGTATTCTCAAAACCGAACTTCGGTAAGTGAGAAATGTGCGTTTTAAGAGAAAAATCGCCTCGGCTTTAGCCTGTTTAGTTAGTCCAAATCCATTCTATTTAGTCCGTTACTTTCCGTCTCGTCTGTTGTGTTTAGCTTTGTGCAGGTGATCCGATTAGTCCGGGCCAAGTCTCGTCCAATTTGTCGTTTCATACACGGGAGAATCATCAACTCAGACGTTCTGCCCAGAAGATCTATAAAGTTGTCTGCCCTATTGGATACGAAATTGGTTGTAATCTAGTACCTCAATTTCTATCGTATTTTCAATTACTTGTTATTATTTTGTACGAATTTTCAAAGTTATCGGCTATTTTAACCAACATTTTTTTATGCTTAAAAACACTTCATGTTCCGATGCTACATTTTTTATTTCATACACTTTTTTCTACTGGTTTTGATACCAAAATCTTCCGGATTTGCTATTTTTTTGTTAAAATTTAAACGAAAACATAATGCTAAACCATAAGTATTTGCAAATTATAAACACCTAAACAATTATTTTAAAATGAGTTATTCGAATAAACTTTCGGCCCCTATTAATATTAATAAAATGTTAATCTCAGAATTGAAACGGCATATCAAACACTATTAATTCACAAATTTATTTTGGGGGTCAAAGCATTAATTTTGGTGATTGGATCAAACATATCCGTCTTGTTGTTGTGATGGGTTAGAAACTGCTTTCTACACCAAAACTTTTGACAAAATTGATTTTTGCAGCGTCAACCTCACTGTGATATGAAGAAAAGGATGAATGGGATGAGCTAATCCTTACAATCTGAATTAAATGTCTCTCTCTCGCTCTCTCCCTCTCTCTCTCTCTCTCTCATATATATATGATGCCCATACAGATACAGTAGTTATGTTGTGTGCACATATTTTCACAAATGAAAACAACTACAAGAATTAGTGTCTCTACTCTTGTTGCTGCTTTACTATGCTTTCAGATTTTCTCAACCTTTGCAATTCCAGTAGCAGATCTTAAGGGTCAAGATGTGGCCATGCAACAATACTATCATGTTAGTATCTTATTCTTTACTCCCTTCTTCTTTCTCCCTCTCGGCTCTCTCTCAGTCTCTCTCTCTCTCTCTCTCTCTCTCTCTCTCTCTCTCTTTTTTAATTTTATTAAATTATCCTGGATCATATACGACGTACTAGATATCATTTCTTTTTCTGCTTTTGGTTTTGTAAATTTTGTAGGAAGTGGGCAATTCAGTGGATTCTAATGAAGAACTAGATATGGCGAGAATTATGGATTATCCTCCATATGGACCTAATCCACGTCACGATCCTCCACCTCCTTATCTCAACTAAGAATGTAAAAAACTTCGACATCAATAAATAAATTAATGAAATTTTGACGCTTTCTCCTCTCACAAGAAGTTAAATTCAAAAACATTACTGGAATTTGTGTTATATATATATATATATATATAAACAATAGATACTGAATTTTTCAGTACATATGTAGTGGGGAAGATATGGTGATTATTTAATTCTTTCATTTCTAGCTTTTGAGTGGGTGGTGAATTAACACGGCCTGCTGATCTACTAATACACCGCGCGAGAGCCCAATCTCTCTTCCTACAGTTGGTTATAATTTAATGATTTAATAATAATAATAATAATAATAATAATAATAATAATAATAATAATAATAATAATAATAATAATAATAATAATAATAATAATAATAATAATAGTATATTCTATTTTTTTTATTATTTTTTTGGGATCTATTATTCAGTTTTTATCTGGGACAACGCAACTAAAATTAACTAATAGCGCCCAATACCTTCGGAATAATTGTCGAGTGATTAATTATATCGAATAGTAGCTTAATTAACAGTTGATTGTGATTAACGTAGATATTCATCCCAACTAATGCGTTGTGACGTCAACGTACAGTTAATAGATTAAAATTAAACAAACTTGGTCGATTTTATTTAATATGCCAAAATCAGACAATTTCACAACTTGATGAGTAAAATTGATTATGTACCACTAAGCTATTATAAAAGTTAATTTCATAATTTCATGATTAAGGTGGTGTTTGTAACAGCTTTCAGCAGCAGCTTATAGGTTTCAGCTGCAGCTGGAGTGTTCGGAATACTCAGCTTTCACCAGAAATTCCCTACCAAATATAATCAAGATAGAAAAGTTGTTTTAGCTGCTATGACCAGCTTTCAGCTTATCTAGTTTATTAAACTATTTTATCTTTTAAATATTTCTATAATTTTTCAAAAAATCATTAATTTTAAAATTAATATTTTCTTAGTTACAAATTTAATTATAATTATATTTTAATATATTAAATAGTAATTTGATAAAAAATATTTTATATTTATTATTATTTATAAATTCTTCAAGTTTAAAGAAATAATAATTATAATAAATAAATAATTTTATTTATTTATTTATTTATTATAAATTATTATTATTTAATAACATTGAGGGTAAAACAGATATTTTATTTAAAAACTTAAAATAAGCTACTGATATCAACAGTTTTCCAAATACTATTTTCTCCACTTTCAACAGTTTTCACCATTTATTTTCAAACACCTATAAATTCTCAAATCAGCAACTTTCATCCGCTTTCAGCAGATTTCAACACCTATCAATAAGCTTCAACTACTCTAAATACCCACTAACTCAACTGAATGGCACGAGTGCAGCAGATTCAAAATTTAACCATAGTGTATTGGGCTCGTTTAATATATGAGAAAATTTTGAGGTGGGCTGAGCTCATTTAATATATACATGAAAAAAGCTCACTGTTGTCATCGAATGGATTCGCTTCTAATAGCTACAGAATTCTATCCTAAAATAAATACATGTAATGGAAATAGAGAAAAAAAGGTTTGCAGATGAGGATGAAACATATTAGCAAGGCATATCTCTTAAAATATTTCTCAATTCTCACAATTATATCAAACCCAGCCTCTACGGCTCTACGCCTCTACCGATACTTTATTTACATTATTTCGGTAGATCTAGTAACAGAGTTTTCTACACTAAATATATCAGAAAAATTAAAATATTATTATTTTTAGAAATGATTATTATAAATAGAAAATTATACGCATAACAAGAGTATTACGGATGAGATATTCAATAAAAATGTTACATTTAATCTGACAATATTAAGATTGATGAAATGATTATTCTAGTATTTTATTACATTTTGTAAGAGTATGTAATTATAAATTCATATATATGACTTTTTTCCTTAAAAAAAAATTTACTCAATCCATCCCAATTAAATTGACCTCTTACATTTATTAAGGGATCGCATTTAAAATATATTACTCTAGAAAAGTTATTCTTGTTATAAACTAAAAGGAATAAGAAAATAATAGAGAGAGAAATAGAGATTTGTATTATTATGAGTACCAAAGTCCTCTATATATAGACAGTTTAAGATGGGCTCATGAGCTTTTATTGGTTACATGGTTATCACAATATATGGTAAGTATATATATAAAATATATTATAACACTCCCCCATGATTGACCATCCCTAAAAGAAAATGTTGCCTCGTTAAAACCTTGTTAGAAAAACTCATTGGGATAAAAACCGGTCGAAGGAAAAAGAGTAAGGTTGCTCCCCCTCAATATAGTCATTGTTCATCCTTGAGTCGGTGCATATCGATCTTGTGTACCATCTTCTTGAATGTTGACGTTAGTATTATCTTCGTAAAAGAATCTGCTAGATCATCACTAAAGCAAATCTGTTGGATGTTGATATTGCCACTCTTTTGGATATCATGTGTTGCATAGGATGTCTCGTTAAAAACCTTCACTAAGGAAACCCTTTGGGAAAAAACTTAGAAAAGAAAAAAAAGTACAACCATTTGACCTTCAAGGCCATTTGACTTTTAGGGGTTAGCCTAATCTTTATAATTATTTACAATTTGTCAATCCCCCAAGATAACAATCTTCAAGGTTATCTTCAAGGTCTATACTAATATGTGCAACACAAGTTTAATTATCTTCATAGAGAATAACATGGAGTATCTCAATATATCATTACTCTCATAAATAGACCAATATCATGTTTGTTTCAAAGATAACAAAGGATGGTCAATACCATTTCAAATTCTACAATTACACATACGTAAGGAACTTCTGGTCCTAAAACATCTTTGTTATCTTCTGTAGGTCTAAATGAGTCTTCATCCACTTCATGTAATTGAAGCAACAATTAGGTAGCTATATGGAGGCAATACAATATGATCTCTTTGAAGACCTTTAAGGTAGGTCGACTAGCATAACTCCATCAGTGGAGATGCTTGATCTGCAGTCGATACAATTATTAGTTCAACCTAAGTCTTTTGATTCTAACTCCGACTTTTAAGCATGAACTGATTTCCTCAAGTACTTTTGTACATAATGATTCATTTATCATCTTCAGGAAGAATTTGGAGTGATGTGTTTTAAATTTCTATTTCGCAAACTTTTTATCTTTAGCGCCAATAAATCTTTCACGTTTCTAGCGCTAATGAGAATCAATTGATTTATTTTGTCTATAAGGAACTTCAGTTTTTTCACGGTGCATATACGCACATGTATATGGGATTTTTGTCACTCATTTTGTACTAAATAACTTGATGAACTCCCGGTTCATAGTGCGTGAATCTAAATAATTAAGCCAACGATATATTTGCGTTATTCAATCTTTTATAATTCATATTTTTCCCTAATGCCGACAATTATTTGAGTTGGATTATAAAATCAACATATCAATGAATAAAATAATCCATAATAATTTGTTCGTGTAAATCATTTTAACGGAGTATACATATCAGTTTTATGTTATTCAAGAGTTTCAATCAAACTCAAGTTAGCATTTTTTGTACCCTTATATCAAAGGATACTTGTCGTTCTTATTATATCATATATGGTTGCACTATTTCAGCCCTTACAATGATTTTTGAAGTCTAAATGAAACCATCTTTTTTGCTTACATGTTTTGAGCAAGTTAAATCATTTAGGGATTTTCATATATATATCACTATCTAGTGAATCATATAAATAGATAGTTAATAAGGCGCATATCAAGCTTTTGTAACATAAGTAGATTAATCAAACTCTAAAATTTTACGTCAATTATGGGAGAGTACATAATTAATTATCGATTTTTGAGAGAAACCTTGTGTTACAAGTATTGCCCTATATCTTGAAATTCTCATTTCTCTTTTAACAAAGACATATTCGTATCCTTCGGGGATATACTTTTCGGATTTTGGAACTACAAGTCCAAATGTTTTTGGCTTTCTAGGGAATTTTAATTCACATTGCTTGACTACTTTCCTCTTTGGCCAATTATTTGAATCTTGACAATCTCTAACGTATCATTATTGAGGATCCTCTTTAACATTTTAAGAATCATATTAAAAGGCGAAAATATTGCCGTGCGTCTACGACGATATTTGATCTCTCCAATAATTTGAGATCTCATTAATTTAAGAAGCTTGTATGTTGGATATGAGTCAGTAGATTGATACTCAGTTGTTCTAGTGGTTAAAAGAAATTGGGGGAAATCATAGTAGTACTATGGAATTGAAGATCCCAAAACCGAGCCGATATCGGTAGATTAGTGTGTCGATAGTATTAGCCGATGTATAGGTTAGACTTGATGTTATGTTTATTGTTTTTGTCTAAGTCCCGTACGGGGTAGTTGTTGAACCGATCTTCTCGCCGAAGATACTTTTCGTAACCCCATGTCATCGTGTAATCACTTGCGTTCTTCGTCGAAGCCGAATGCTAAACTCACTGGAGACAGCGCATCGCCTACCCGATCTCGCAGAAGACATTATCACCGATGGTCATCCGGAAGAACCTATGCAAGCACAATACCTTCGCAGCCGACCAACCGACTCATCGAAGCTCACTTCATCGGCCGACGACTCGGTCGAAGAAGACAGAGACGTATTCGCCTTCAGTGCACGACGAGAAAGCGACCCCGCACCCGAAGTCTTTTCGAATAGTTCAGCGAAGACATACGAGGTTGTTTGAACGGTCAACTCGACACTCTCACCAACCACAAACCTCGACCAATGAGAAGCCGACAACGCTTACCTACTCTACGCAAAGTTGCTCTCATGAACAGCCGCATTAACCGCCCCGCCGCAACTAGCTCGAATTTATGGCCGTTTTCTTTGGAGGCTTGTGACACGTGGCATCGTCGTCTCCAACGGACATATGCCACAACTCACAGCTATAAATAGAGAAGGATTTGAAGATTTTGAAACAGAGGAATATACGCGAAATCAAGGGAAAGCATTCAAGCTCACAACACTCTAGAACCTTCAAGCTTATCCAAAGACGAACTAGTTTTCATAGAACACTTCTTGTAGTTCATCTCTCTAGAGCTCTTTGATCCCTTTCTTCTCTAAACTAAGCTCATTGCTAGATTCATAGCTTAGATTCGAAGGAGTTCACATTTAGTGAATCGTTCTTGTTGTAAGAACTCCTTCTCAGTTGGAGAATATTCCCTCCCTTCTAAACTTAGGTTTGGATTGTAAAAGTCGCTAAGGACTATAACTTAGAAGGATCCGTCCCGCGTACAGCTTCCTTACCGAGACTTGCTCGGATTAATCAACAAGTTTCTCCCCGCCGAAGTTCGGGACCGTGGACGTAGGATCTCGTTATCCGAACCACGTTAAAAATCGCTTGTGTTATTTACTTGTTTTATCGCATTGCATTTAACCCAGCTTTTAAATCATCGCCTTGCATAAAACGTATCTTAAAAAGCGCACGCCAAAAGACTTTACATTGCGAAAACACGTTTTCAAAAGAGACGACTCGGGCCTAACACTTATCCGCACTACGCCTCCGACCGGAAGCTTCGTAATACTGACATCGGCCGTAGAAGAGCTCGAAGCCGACTCACTTTGACCCCGCTGATCGAAGGCTTATTTGGCACTGTTCATCGCTTGCAAACATCGCCTTCACCGACCTTCACCGAGAAAAAGAAATAGAGCTCGTGTGTATTCACCCCCACCCCCTCTACACTCGACTCTTTCGTCTCCGACCAACAATTGGTATCGAGCGCACGGTTGTTCAACCGATCGCCGGCTCCGTAATACCGGGTCCTCTCGAACCGATCCCGAAAATGTTTTCTCCGCACAAGCATCTCTTCATCTCATCCCTATACTCATTGCAACATGTCTCGATATGTCGTATTCGGATGGTGCCGATGTTCTCCGTTGAAAATTATACGGTTTGGCGCGTGCGTATGGAGGCACATCTTACGTCACTCCACGACAGCATGGCGGATGTTCTTGAAACAGACCCATAATCCCCATGATCGACGGTGTCGTATTTGCTGCCTGGAGAAGGCGTAGGAGCACGCAGAAGTGTAAAGATTCCCAAAGACAAATCTCGCTTCACACCTCGAAGAGAAAAAAGCCGCACAATCTAGACCGAGTGGCACGAAACGCTATACTGACTACGCTCAGTGACTCACACCTCGGCAGAGTGCAAGATTGTAAAACAGCAAAAGAGCTACGGGATGCTCTAGCTGTACTAAGCCAGGGAACCCCTCAGATTAAGGAGAACAAGCTCGAACTAGAGCTTCGTAGTTCGACGCCCTTACTATGGAGCCAAATGAGACGATTGACGAGCTCGGTGTTAGATTCACAAACCAAGTCAACGTCATCAATGGGCTGGGGAGGATGTTCACCAATAAAGAGATGAACACCAAGATCTTAAGAGCGTTACCTCGACAGAAGTGGCTTCCATTTGCTACTTATCTAAGACGTTCTGATCTAAATTCTCTAACTCCCGATGTTATCTTTTCGTAACTAAAAACGGAGGAATTTGAGCATAGCCTACCCCCGTAAATGCTCCAAGATCTAAATGACACCCACATTGATCATGCCTTCAAGGCAACTGTCAGCAAAACTGGAAACAAAAATACTTCATCTAGCAAGGCAGTAGCAGCTGAAACAAAGTCATCTGAAATATCTGCTGCTGATCCGCTCGCGCTGACGGCTCTCAAATACCAAAGAGAAAAGGAGAGAGTCGGGAAGTCGAAGAAGTATCACGTAGATTCACCCTCGTGTAAGAAAGATTATCAAAAAAGGGAAGAATCTAATTCTACACCCGAATGCAGGAAAACAGAGCATGAAGCCGCTAGTCCTTCAAAGGACTCGCTCGGAAAAAAAAGCAAAGAAGAAAGTCTCTACATGCTATAACTACAAAAAGGAGGGACATTATCGCACGATCGTCCCGAACTCCTCACCGCTCAAAGAGCGAACGGGCAAAGCCGAAGAGAAAAATTCGCCAAACGAAGGCAGCCTACATAGCCGGAGAGATATCCAACAACTCAATTGAAGAGGATACTTTCATGTATTCCTCTCAAGACGAAGCCGCATTCGTCGCAGCTGAGGAAACAAATACAAGTCCCAAGAGTCACCGAATACTACTTGATGGCAGGAGAAGAGACCGATGTAAACTCTAAACCTAAAACAACCTCTTCTTCACATAGCACACACGACACATGTTCTCACACGTATGATTCTCTAGACGTTGTGCAAGCGTATGATGAACTACTAGAGGAGCGCATTCAATGAGCGGAGAGTTCAGCAGTAACGATTCAGAACTTGAACAGTAAAGGCCGAAAATCGAGACTTTCTTCTCGATTGTCGTGTCTCTACCGAGTCAATGGATCTAGTGGCGAGACTCAAGGAAGAGATTAAATCTCTTATGACTAAGTCTCGCTTCAAGAGACTCGATCTCGCTCGACCAAGGACAATTCCCGAGAAAGAGACCGAAATAGCTCAACTCGCCGAAGCTCTCGACGTACATGTATGGATTATGATTCACTCGGAAGAAGTGACGAAGTCCGGGGAGGACTCGATGACCGAACAAGCACTTGGAGCTAAGGAGAAGTTGGAAAATATGCTCGTGAGCACAACGACCAACCGCTGTGAAGGAAGGCCTTGGCTACAAACATGAAGCTTCCACTTCCAAGAGCTCGACTTGCCGACCGATAGGTTCGTCGAGGGAAAGTACAACCGTCGTCACTCCACCTCAGCGAAGAACAAACAGAAAATTATTGCACCTCGCCGAGCAACCGTAAGAAGCAATGACCAATGGTTCCAGCCCCAGGACACCACGATCAAACTCGGGGGGAACCAAGAAGGTCGGATGGGCGAACAAGATAGAGAACCACCGTATGAGCATCCGGCCGCATGGTTCATACTACTATGAGCCCGGGGTCGGGGAGAAGGGCTAAGACTCGAAGAAGAAAGCTCCCGAACCCAAAGTCAACAAGAAGTCGAGATCTCCAAGTCCTAAAGAGAGAGAAGTCGACAAGGTTCGAAGAAGAAGTCTCGTACTTCTAAGGTTCCTAGGCGGATCCGGGTTCCGAAATCACCCACTAACCTCGTAAGGACCCAACCGAACCAAAGGGTACCTAAAAATGTTTCGCTTTTGCAGTGCATAAGGACCCTCGATAGTGGACAGGGCTGCTCGAGACACACGACACATCGAAGAGCTCGCCGACCAACTACGTACAAGAAGATGGTCCCGGACTGAGTTTGGTGACAACTCCAAAGGCTACACAAGGGGATATGGAACACCGAACATTGGGACCGCCTCGGCCCAAGAGTAACATATGTTGAAGGACTTCAACATAATCTCCTTCTCGTCACCAATTCCGTGATAATCTTAACAGAGTTATCTTTGACGCCGGTTTCGTGATGTTGTTGACAAATCTACAGTGGAAAACAAAGGTTGTCGTGCTCGCTAAGAAGAACATCTATGTTGCAAACCGGAAAACCGCAGTAACCCGAGGCTTGCTTGCTTGCACGTACTAAATCAAGTGACAAGTCAGTCAAGCTATGGCACAAGAGACTCACCACCCTGAACTTCAAGACTATGAACAAGCTCGCAAAGAACTCTAAAGTCGATGATCGCCCAAGGAATCTTTTATCAAAGATAGAAATTGTGAAGCATGCCCGAAGGGAAAGCAGACAAAGAAGAGCAATCCACCTATTCCTTCACCTTCCACCGATGGAATCCTTCACCGCTCCACATGGATCTTTTCGGCCGCCTCTCCAGGTGACTATAAGAGGCAAGAAGTATGCCCTAGTCGTCATAGACGACTACTCGAGATATACTGGGGTCATCTTCATCGCCAATAAGTCCGATGTTCGACCGAGCTGCCTAATCTACCGAAAAAGCTCGGTGTGGAAAAGGACATCAAGATACGAGGATACGCTCGTACGCAGGAACAGAGTTTCTAAACTCGTAGTTAAAGAGTACTGCGATAAAGAGGGAATTCAAGCACGAGACATCAGCTGCACGCACCCCTCGCCAGAACGGACTTGCTGAACGAAAGAACAGAACACTCAAAGAAGCAAAGAAGAACGCTCCTAGCGTACTCGGACTACCCTCAAAGTTTTGGGCAGATGCTACCGACACGTACCGCTACACTCGTAACCGCTCACCGCTTATAATGCAACACATGAAGATGCCTTACGAACCGTGGAAAGGGAGAATTCCTTCTATTTCTCATTTCCATATTTTTGGCCGTCCTTGCTTTATCCACAATAATGGGAAAGACCGGTTGAAAGTCTTTAACAAGAAATCTAATCAAGGAGTATTCTTAGGATACTCTCGGTCAAGCAAAGCATTCGTAGTCTTTAACTATCTGGACTCTTTGCGTGGAGGAAAGCCCTCATGTTGTTTTTGATGAGTTTGTTACCGAGGACAGAAAGATACTGAGCCAAACATTGAAGATGTCAGCAAGAAGCTACGTGGATCTCTGACCGAATGATAAAGCCGAGAAGATCCAAGCATTGTTGGGATGATGAGTCGACGATGATGAAATTCGACTCGCCAACAAGCAATGTAGCCGACCCGGTTGATTCTCCCGAACGTAATCAACAACAGTAACAACGGCCGATGAGGAGAAAGAAATTCGCCGAGAACAGTAATCAAAGAGCGTAACGGCAAAGCCAGAGAAAGAAATTCGCCGAGAGACGGCAGGCCTATATAGCCGGAGAGATATCCGACAACTCAATTGAGGAGGATACATTCATGTATTCTTCTCAAGACGAAGCCGCGTTCGTCGCAGTGAGGTCGCAAAGACGCTTCTTGATGAGTCGCCCGAATACCGTCCGATGGCCGAGAAGAGGCCGAGGTAAATTCTAAACGCATTATTACCTCTTCTTCACACAAGACACAAGACACGTGCTCGGTCATAGATGATCCTCTAGGATGTGGTACAAGCCTACGATGATCTCGCTAGAGGAACGGATTCACCGAGCAGAGTTCAGTCAGAACCATCCAGAACTTGAACAGTAAAGGCCGAGAATCGAGACTTTCTTCGATTGTCGTCTCTACCGAGTCGTGGATCTAGTTGCGAGACTCAAGGAAGAGATTGAATCTCTTATGACTAAGTCTCGCCTTCAAGAGACTCGATCTCTCGTTATGACCAAGGACAATTCCCGAGAAAGAGACCGAAATAGCCAAGCTCGCTCGAAGCTCACGCACGCACGTGCAATGACTATGACTCACTCGTAAGGAGTGACGAAGTCCGGAGAGGTTTGATGACCGAACAATACCGGGAGCTAAGGAGAAGCTTGAAAGCATGCTTAGAGCACAACGGTCAACTTCCGTGAAAGAAGGCCTTGGCTATACCCACGAAGCTTCTACCTCCAAAAGCTCAAAGAACCCCGGGCCGATAGGTTCGTCGGAGGAAAGGTGCAAGCCGCCGACACCACACCTCAGCGAAAAACAAACAGAAAATGATTACACCTCGCCCGAGTAGCAACAAGCAAACGCCCAAAGGTTCCAGCCCCAGGACACCGCGATCAAATTCGGGGGAATCAAGAAGGTCGGATGGACGTAACAAGACAAGGAGCCACCGTATGAGCACCCGGCCAAGCACGGCTCGTACTACTATGAGCCCGTGGTCGGGAGAAGCGCTAAGACTCGTAAAAGAAAGCGCCCGAACCTAAAATTATCAGCGAAGGTCAGCATCTCCAAGTCCCGTGGAGAAGAAAGCCGATAAGGTTCGAAGAAGAAGTCTCGGAACTTCTAAGTTCCCGAGACGGATCCGGGTTCCGAAATCACCCACTAACCCGTAAGGACCCAACCGAACCAAAGGGTACCTAAAAATGCCTCTGTTTTGCAGGTGCATAAGGACCCGTGGATAGTGGACAACGGCCGCTCGAGACACATGACTTACCGTAAGAGCCTCGCCGACCAACTACGTACAAGAAGATGGTCCCGCACTGAATTCGGTGACAACTCCAAAGGCTACACAAGGGGATACGGAACGCTGAACATTGGGACTCGCCACGCCTCCAAGAGTAACATATGTTGAAGGACTTCAACATAATCTCCTTTCGGCTACCAATTTCGTGATAATCTTAACGAGTAATCTTTGACGCCGGTTTCGTGATATTGTTGACAAATCTACAGGGAAAACAAGTGTTATCGAGGTTCGCGGAGGAAGAACATCTATGTTGCAAACCGGAATACCGCAGTAACCCGAGGCTTGCTTGCTCGCACGTACTAAATCAGTGACAAGTCAGCCGGCTATGGCACAAGAGACTCAGCCACCCGAACTTCAAGACCATGAACAAGCTTGTCAAGAACTTTAAAGTCGAGGACCGCCCAACGAATCGTTTATCAAAGACGTAAATTGTGAAGCGTGCCCCGAAGGGAAAGCAAACAAAGAGTAGCAATCCACCTATTCCGTCACCTTCCACTGATGGAATCCTTCACCGCTTCACATGGACTTATTCGGGCCGCCTCTCCAAAGGACTATAAGAGGCAAGAAGTATGCCCTCGTCGTCATAGACGACTACTCGAGATATACTTGGGTCATCTTCATCGCCAACAAATCGATGTTCGACCGAGTTACCTAATCTACCAAGAAACTCAAGGTGGAAAAGAACATCAAGATTAAGAAGATACGATCGTACGCAGGAACAGAGTTTCTAAACTCGTAGTTAAGACATACTGCGATAAAGAGGGAATTCAAGCACGAGACATCATTGCGCGCACCCTCGCCAGAACGGACTTGCCGAACGTAAGAACGTAACACTCAAAGAAGCAAAGAAGAACGCTCCTCGCAGTTCTCGGACTACCCTCAAAGTTTTGGGCCGATGCTACCGACACCGCCCGTTATACTCGTAATCGCTCACTACCGACACAAAGAACACATGAAGACGCCTTACGAACCGTGGAAAGGGAGAATTCGTTCTATTTCTCATTTTCATGTTTTCGGCCGTCCTTGCTTTATCCACAACAATGGGAAAAATCAGTTGAAGGTCTTTGATAGCAAATCTGATCAAGGAGTATTCTTAGGGTACTCCCGAGTCAAGAAAGCCTTTAGAGTTTTTAACTATCGAACTCTTTGCGTGGAGGAAAGCCCTCATGTTGTTTTTGATGAATTTGTTACCGAGAACAGAAAGATACAAAGTCAAACACCGAGGATGTCAGCAAGCAAGCTACGGGATCTCGAACTAAATGACAAAGCCGAAAAGATCCAAGATTGTTGGGATGATGAGTCGAAGATGAAGAAATTCGGACTCACCAACAAGCAAATGTAGCTAACCTAGTTGATTCTATCGAACGTAATCAACAATAGGTAACTTCGATCGATGAGGAAGCCCCCGTGGTAACCGAGACCTCTACCGAGAATATAAACTCGTGGGGAACGATTAATGTTCCCGAGCTAAATGCCCCCGAACCCGGAAACTCGGTAGATCCTAACCTTCTTACTGAATTACTACGGCCACGCAACAGCACTACCGAAATGCCTAATACACCTACCGATCGTGCGAAGTAGTATCGAAGAAGAAGCCCGACTCAGCGTTCGTGGCTCGATGCTCATTCTTCGATCTTATCATTGGAGATCCATCAGCAACTATAAGGACGAGATCAAGATTAAGTCAAGGAGAAAGCTCACTTTACTCTTGTTTTCTCGTCTACGTAAGAACCTCGGCGATAGAGGACGCACTTAAAGATGCCGATCGGGTCATTGCTTATGCAAGAAGAGCTGAACCAGTTCGTCGAAATGAAGTTTGGGGAGCTTGTCGACGTACCTGGACATCGGCACGTGATTTTGAACTAAGTGGGTCTTCAAGAACAAGCAAGATGAAAACAACGTCATTGTCGAAATAAAGCTCGACTAGTTGCTAAAGGATACAATGAGCGAGGGAATTGACTTTGATGAAACATTTGCTCCAATCGCCGATTGGAAGCCATTCGTCTTTTCCTAGCTTATGCAACACATCGAGATTTAAGGTATATCGATGGATGTGAAGTCGCCTTTTCGAACGGCGCATCAAGGAAGAAGTCTACGTGGAACAACCGCCCGGCTTTCAAGCAGGGACATCAGTGTACGCACTTAGGAAAGCTCAGTATGGGTTAAAACAAGCACCCGTGGCTTGGTATGATACCCTATCGGACTTTCTACTTCGTAAAAGGTTTTCAAAAGGGGACAAGAGATCGCACCCTATTCAAAGCATAAAGTCGAAGATGACATTCTACCGGTGCAAATCTACGTGGACGACATTATTTTCGGCCGTAGAAACGAAGTCATATGTCGCCAGCTCGAGAAGATGATGAAGGAGAAATTCGAGATGTCCATGATGGGAGAGATGAATTGTTTCCTTGGATTTCAAGTAAAACAATCACCGAAGGAATCTTCATCAATCAAGCCAAATACACTCGAGATCTTCTCAAAAGATTCGGCCGTGATTCCAAAGAAACCAGCCAAGATCCCCATGAACACGAACTTTAAAATCGATCTAGACAAAGAGGGAGCTTCTGTTAACTCTACCGATTATAGAGCTATTATTGGTTCTTTACTTTATTTAACAAACCTAGCCGACCCGACATAACTTATGCCGTAGGTGTATGCGCAAAATTTCGGGCGAATCCCAAACGAAGTCATCTAGACTCGATGAAGAAGATTCTGCGATATCTAAGAGGAACACCTCGATGCCGGGTTATGGTATCCTGCCGATGATAATCTAATACCGACAGTTATTCTCGATGCCGATTATGCAGGATGCGGGATAGATCGAAAATCAACTTCCGAACATGTCGGTCCTAGGTAGCAAGCCGATATCGTGGTTTTCAAAGAAACAACACTCGGTAGCTACGTCCACTACCGAAGCCGAGTACATGGCTGCGCAGGAAGTTGCTGTGCCTGCATCCTTTGGCTTCGACAACAACCGAGAGATTATGGTATAACTCGTGATGAAGTGCCCATCTATCGTGACTCCACCAAGGCAATAGCTATAACTCGTAACCCAGGTTCTACATACCGGATGCAAGCACGCTGGATATCCGACACCACTTCATCGGAGACCATGTCGAAAAGAAGGACATCGAGGATGGAGAAAATCCATACTGACAAGCAAAGGGTAGATATACTGACCAAACCACTAGCCGAGAACAAAGTTCGGAGAACTATCGCTGAGCTAGGTCTCGCTAGATCCTACCGAGACTAGTCGGTAGAAGCCGACTACCGATAATGATATACTTAGCAACAATTGGTATCGGTATGGAATCAGCAAGACAAGTCGAAAAACTTAGTACAAGTGACTCGGTTGGGAGATGCACACCGTGCACACGCAAGAAGGGGGAACATGGTCGTCAGCACAACCATCCTCCTGATAAATGATGGTAACCAGCTGATAAGTTCAGCTGAAGAGGTTTGCGTAGTATCGTCACTTAAATTGTTCAGAAGCATGCCGCATTTAATGCATCAGTCGCTTACATTCAGTTGTTAAGGAGCATTTATTTCTTACCATTTATTATACTTAAGGTTTAAGGAAAGGTCAGCAGGACCCTTCGCCTGTGTAATTAATGCTCTCTGTCGCGCATTTAATGCATGTCTTCTCACTTACCTTTATTACGTATATCTATAGTATTGGCGGCTAAGTAATCATACCCTCTATATCATTCAATCTTAGACGTCCATCGATTTTGAAAGATTAAATTTGAACCATAGGATTCAAACCAAGATCAAATCAACTTATACAAAATCTTTTCAACTTCGATTACTCCTCACTTTTCGCCATTCTCATATCTTAGAGCTTTTTCTTAGCGATTCAGTTATCTTCCTAAATCCTCATCCAAACTGCATTGCTGTATATTCATTCAAGCCCTATTTCACGGTAATGTATTAATATCTGCTGATAGTCACTGACTTACTCTATTTTCAAGTCCTAACAATTTGTTTTGCAGATTTCAATGGCGATAGTACGTACTCCCGAGAAGATGGTTGAGATCATGACCATCCGGGTTCGCTTTGAGCCGACGATGGCTCTCCGAGCAGTGGACCTTTCATATTTGGAGCCGGTGTTTGGCGCCCTTGAGAAGTCGTGGCCGGCAACTCTTGTGTCGAGGCATCCCCGTTCTCATCCGCCGAGAAAAGTTGTGGAGGCCTACTACAACCGGAAGTCGCTTGCCTCAAAGTGAGAAGAGGCTTCGTTTGTTTACGCCGGGAAGTTGCCCCAAATAAGTGGAGGGAGGCTACCCACTCCTTCAACATCTCGTAGGCTCTCGTTCAAGCCTTTCAACTCCCCTCACCGGTATTTCTCCCATTGGTTATAAGGAAAGGGAGATAAATGATTACGTCCAAAAGTTCTCGTGGACGCAGCCGACATAGTGTTCAAGACGGCGCTACGGAGGAATCTTTTGCTACCTCAGTACAGGGGTTTAGCTTACGTTGTATCTCATATTCTGACGAGCTCAGCTGGATCTTATGATCAGCTTTCTAAGCCGAGGACACAACTGATGATGATTATAGACGATGGAGTAGAAGTGAACTGGGCCGACTACTATACTATTCAGCTGAAGGCTCAAGCCCAGAAGTTCACTACTTCGCCTACTGGAGAGAGGAAGCTAACCAGTACAGGCAAGCTCCTATTCGGCACCAAGATGTCGGTGCTGATAGAGAGTGTGGTACAGAAACGTTCAGCTTTTGCGGACTCAAAGTCTTTTGATCTCAAGAGTATTAAATTTATGACAAAGGCTGGAACAGAGAAGTCAATTGGCAAGGGGCCACTTGAACCGAAGAGAGCTGCGTCTGCTCTGCCCCCATCTGTCCAAGTGCCAAAGAAGAGGAGGTTGGCTAAGACTCGACCTGCCGAGGTCACATTGGCTCAGCCACTTTCCATCATAGAGCCAGCTCCTCCTTCTACTCAAGAGGAGCAACTACTCGATTCGATATCGGAATCGAGGGAGCGACGATCAAGGACAAGGTCCAAGTGATCGCCTCCGAGGAAACAGAGTCCGACAAGAGGGAACCGTCACCCGAACCTACTACTGAGTGGACAACAACCGACACCACTCGATCAGGTGCTTGCGCACCGAGATTCAAGCAAGAGATACCGTAAATTGCCGAGCACGCAGATCCGGTTGAAATAGCAAGTAAGGACAAGAGCTTAGATGCTCTTAAGGTTTCTGCACCGGGACATTCTTATTGACTTTGCCAAATCCCAGCAGTCACCGGATGAGCTACTGACGAGGAGCAAGAGCTCCAAGCCAAGATTGGATTCGGAGAGCCACTGATGTGGCGTCCTTCGAAGATTTGAGAGCCGCAATGCTCTATTTACCGAGCTTGAGAGCTCCGATCGAAACAGCTCCGCCCCCCATCTCCACCTTCCGATAAAGGTGATAATGATGATCAAGATGAGGAGATGGATGGCAAACCCAAGGAAGGCACCAGGGAGAATCTGCAGAGGGACAAACTCCCCAAGAGAAGAGCACAACACCACCTATAGTCACATCGGTGAGGCTACAACCGCTCCGGAGTACGCAGGGGAGCGCTTGATCTCGTTCTCGAGCAGAGGCTCGGAACCAGCTCTTATCGATACAACCCATCGGTTCCGTGTCCTCACGTTCGTCAACGTGGCTATCAAACGCCAAGGTGAGAAAAATCGACTCCTAGCCAAAGATGTTCATTTCAAATGGGAGAAGTACACCAAGGCTCGAACTAAGCTCTAAGTAAGTTGGCCGCCGACATCTCAATTCCTAAAGAGGCTTCTCACCCGATTTCAAGGAGATAGTTGAGCAGGGCCCTAAGTGCTCAAAAGGCCGATTTAACAAGCACAGTCGGCTAGTTGCTTGCCGCTCAAAGATAAAACTTTCTCGAGCAATGACTCGAGCCATGAAAACAGCTTTAAGGCTTCATAGATGAGAGAAACAAGATAGCAACCATTTCTCTTCAAACGACCATTAAGCAACAGTGCCGAGGCCTTAAAAGCCATTCGTAACGAAATAACAGAATCAAATGATCAAGCTCTACCGAAACTCGTCAGAGTCGGCCGCTCGATTGAAGAAATCTAGAGCCGATCGGAGAAAGACTGGGAAAACTACACGCAACTTGGTCGCTGATTTTGATGACACGCTTACCCGGATCAAAGATTCTCGTGCACAACTGGAGCGGGACGTAAAAGCTATCCGCACCTCCTCCGGCAAATATTGCCGATGCCAAAAAGGGGGAAGATATTGTGAAAGATGAACCCGATACGGATACGGTCGACGTCCGCATTCTCGAGGGACAGGCTCGGGAGGCGGAGACCCTCCTCGGCAGCCAGAGCCCTCACCAGCAGAGATTCGGGGGAACAGGCTCCGGAGGCGTGACCATCTACTCGTAAAGGTACATCTACCGAGGTCCTTCTCCTTGATTTCCCACTACAAGCCACCCCCATCTCCTCTTCACTGCGCACATAGACGAAATCGCTCAATTCCTTGAAGAGCCACTGAAGAAGAAGAGTCTCAACAAAGCCGCAGAGGTCGGGGAAGGAAATCGCTATCGAATCCACTACTCCTTCCTCCCCGGTCAAGAAGTTTAAATCAAAAGCGGAGCAAGAGGCATTCGACCTCGTAATAGCCCAAGAGCTGCAAGACAAGTTGGACCAGGAGCATCGGCTAGAGGAGGGCAACGAAGCAAATAAAAGCCTAAGGGCAAAGCCGTCGTGGGGCAAAGGAAAGAGAAAGGTCATTAATACGGTCGAAGAGCAAAAGAAGAAAGCCCAAGAAGATTTTGCTAAGGCTCTTCCGACTGAAATCAAAGCTACTGCTCAGAGTATTCCCATATCTACTCTTACACCTGAGCAGATAGCAGAAGAACAAGCGACCTGGGAGGCGACACTGCAAGGACTGAGTCTCAGACGAGGAGACACTAGAGCAGCTGCTCTTCGTGAGAAGAAGAGGATGGCTGACCTGGCAAGAATGAAAAGCCTATCTGATAAGCCAGTGGCCGATCCGAGAAAACAGATACCCAGAGGATCGAGGAACAGGAGGACTACTATCGAACTCCTCGTATGAAGCCGATTCCCCGCACCTCATGTGGACAAATGGGTACCGCGATCTCGAATGATCAATGGGAGACTCTCAAAGAAATGTTTGTTAAAAATCTGTATGTATGGGGCTTCTATCCGAAAGACATTTCGGCTGATCAACTGTTCGAAGAGTGTTTTAATGAAGTTTTTCCAGAACTCGGAGAACGTTTGTTGCCTATCATAAAAGAACTGAACATTCCTGTGAAAGCACCTGCATTCGGAAGATATCCTCCTCCCATAACTGCTAAAGGCATTATCATCACAAAGTCTATCGAAGAAGAAATCGAATCTGCAGCCTATCAGCATGAGTTACATCCGCATAGACCAGAAGATCAAGAGGAAATCCAGGTTTTGTGCAAAAGGATTTATAAATTTTACTGCCTGGACCCTCCAGCTGATCGCTCGGTGGATTTCAAGAAGAAGACTCAGAGCTTCAGACGACAACAGTGATTTCTCCTCTTTGTTTTTGATAATTCTTTGTAATAGCATAGGAACCTGTACTTTGTCGATCTATCTATAAGAGTTCCTATCGCTTGCTAGACAATCGCTCATTTTCTTTAAGCTTTTTAGTGTCATGTTTTCACGAGTGATCACCAAGTGATCTCGACACACACTCACATCGCTTTCTCGATCTTGCCTTTCTCTCACTCGCCGAAGTTCATTTACTATTATCGCTTTTCCTCGGATGCTTTAAGGGGGAAATTGTTGTCGATAGGACAAGATCTTTAATAGATGTTAGAGTATAGAGGTTTTGGCATCATCAATTAGGGGAAATTGTTGGATATGAGTCGGTAGATTAATACTCACTGTTCTAGGGTTAAAAGAAATTGGGGGAAATCATAGTAGTACTATGGAATTGAAGATCCCAAAACCGAGCCGATATCGGTAGATTAGTGTGTCGATAGGATTAGCCGATGTATAGGTTAGACTTGATGTTATGTTTATTGTTTTTGTCTAAGTCCTCGTATGGGGTAGTTGTTGAACCGATCTTCTGCCGAAGATACTTTTCAAAACCCCATGTCATCGCTGTAATCACTTGCGTTCTTCGTCGAAGCCGAATGCTAAACTCACTGGAGACAGCGCATCGCCTTACCCGATCTCGCAGAAGACATTATCAGCCGATGGTCATCGGCGGAAGAACCTATGCAAGCACAATACCTTCGCAATCGACCAACCGAGTATCGAAGCTCACTTCATCGCCGACGACTCACCGAAGAAGACAGAGACGTATTCGCCCATCTGACCCGACGCAAAGCGACCCCCGCACCCTGAAGTCATTTCGAATAGTTCAAGAAGACATACGAGGTTGTTTGAACGGTCAACTCGACACTCTCACCAACCACAAACCTCGACCAATGAGAAGCCGACAACGCTTACCTACTCTACAAGAAAGTCGCTCTCATGAACAAGCGCATTAACCGCCCCCGCCGCAACTAGCTCGAATTTATGGCCGTTTTCTTTGGAGGCTTGTGACACGTGGCATCGTCGTCTCCAACGGACATATGCCACAACTCACAGCTATAAATAGAGAAGGATTTGAAGATTTTGAAACAGAGGAATATACGCGAAATCAAGGGAAAGCATTCAAGCTCACAACACTCTAGAACCTTCAAGCTTATCCAAAGACGAACTAGTTTTCATAGAACACATCTTGTAGTTCATCTCTCTAGAGCTCTTTGATCCCTTTCTTCTCTAAACTAAGCTCATTGCTAGATTCATAGCTTAGATTCGAAGGAGTTCACATTTAGTGAATCGTTCTTGTTGTAAGAACTCCTTCTCAGTTGGAGAATATTCCCTCCCTTCTAAACTTAGGTTTGGATTGTAAAAATCGCTAAGGACTATAACTTAGAAGGATGCGTCCCGCGTACAGCTTCCTCTTGCCGAGACTTGCTCGGATTAATCAACAAGTTTCTCCCGCCGAGTTCGGGACCGTGGACGTAGGATCTGTTATCCGAACCACGTTAAAAATCGCTTGTGTTATTTACTGTTTTATCGTATTGCATTTAACCAGTTTTAAATCATCAGCTTGCATAAAACGTATCTTAAAAAGCGCACAGCCAAAAGACTTTACATTGCGAAAACACGTTTTCAAAAGAGACGACTCCGGGCCTAACACTTATCCGCACTACAGTCTCCGACTGAGTTTCGTAATACTGACATCGGTTAGTAGAAGAGCTCGAAGCCGACTCACTTTGACCCCAGTGATCGAAGGCTTATTTGGCACTCGTTCATCGGTTGCAAACATCGCCTTCACCGACCTTCACCGAGAAAAAGAAACGCAGCTCGTGTATTCACCCCCCCCCTCTACACCTGACTTTTCGTCTCCGGACCAACATTGTAGTTCTTCAAGAACTTTCATTTGATTGATTAATCATTTTCGTCATTGTTTGGTTCATATCTCGTACCCCTTTTTCTTAGGCATATAATATCTTTTAGAACCAATTGGTCGACCATATTTTTGACGAACTTTATATTCATTTTCTACCATTTGTACTTGTCCTTCAGGAACAACTATTCTTGTGGGGGTATTTGCAGCAAATAATAACATTGTCACTTCTTCTATATACAAAAATTAAAAGCATCAATAAGTTGGTTTGCAATCTTTTGCAAATGAGTCTTTTGACTTTTTGTTCACATTGATTACTTCAGGAATCCAAATGTAACTAGTTTTTACTTATGCTTTTTTCTGGATGTAGATTTCACATTGATTACTTCAGGAATCCAAATGTGACATATGTTCCACCTAATGTTAGAAATATTATTTCATCATTATAACAATCTTAATGTGAGATACGTTTTTATATGTACAAAACCCATTTTGAGAATGGACATGACCAACGAAATATTTAATCTAAATTCCAAAATCATATAATATTAAATTCTCTTCTTGGGGACTTGGAGTTTTAAGAAACTCACTGGCATTATCAAGACAAATATTCTTGAGGGAATTTAGTTCTTTATTATTTGTACTGTTAGTTCTAGCTATTGCTTCATTTCTTCTAGAAATCAAGCATTCATGAAAATTCATGTAAATATTCTTCAGGATCTCTAATGTTGCGCCCATATAAATATTCAATTATGTTGCACATGATAATTGCTTGTAAATGTCCAAACCTATCATGTCAAAATATAAAGCCCTTTGAACTTTCGGTTCATGACATGGTTTATCTCATTTGTTTTCATAAATGTGTAATACATTTAAGATGGTAGGGTGAAAATTTTTCTTTTGTTAGCTTCTCGCTAAATACAAAATAATTTATACAAGAATCACAACAAGAATTTCGCACATTACCGACGTAAATTTTCGTCGTTATACCATTATTTTTCGTCGGTAATGGATTTACTGATGGAATACCGACGGAAAGGCAGCATCGGGTCAGGCTTAGTCGGTAAACTTCATCGACGAACATATTCCGTCGGCAAATATTACAGACGAAATCCCGACGGAATATTCCACCGGGAGTATGTTGCCGGGCCTTTTGTCAGCGACGTTCTCACCGATGGTTTACCGACGGATACAATCCATCGATGATTTCATCGATGGAAATTTCCGTCGGTAATCAGGTTGGCTTACCAACTGATTTCAGTGGTAATCCGTTGGTAATCAAAAAAAATTTAATTTTTTTTATTTTTTTGTACCCGGGTGTCGACAACCTGTATCAATATCAATATTTTTACCAGCCAACCAAGCACATATATTATAAAATTCAAACCAAAATAGAATAATTATTCATTTAAAACCAATTAAATGTATATAAATCTACAAATTAAAGTATTCAGTAGCAATATGTAAATCAGAAAGAGGCGGGAGGGGGGATTGGATGCCGTCAGAAGCGTCTCGTCTGCCAGAGGGGCATATCATCGCTATCATCTGCTCTATCTTCTCATGCATCTAAGTCATCTGTTGCTGGAGGTCCCTCTTAGCTGCCGACTCCTCTTCCAGCCGACGCAAAATATCAAGGTTGTTCTGAGATGGCCCAAATGAAGAAGTAGAAGAGCGGGTGACGGCGTTCGTGAAGCTACTCCCTTCCTCCCCGAGATCGTACAAGTGCTGCTTCTTGTCGCGAACCCCTACCAACCGCAGATAAATCGCGTTTTTATCCGTGTTGGGGCCATCTTCAGCAGCAATCCGCTCAACCTCCACCTAATACAACATAAAAGCAGAACAAGGTCAAACTAACAACTCTAGAATAATATACTATATATTGTAATTGGGTGCTTACATGAAGTCTCACCACCTTCACGTTCGAGAAGTCTCCACCTTTGTAATGGAGACTCTGAAAAGTGTCAAACGCGATGGACTCTAAGGAGCATCCCTTCTGGGAAGCCTATTCATCACATCCATAAACAAAATTGTGTGAAAACAAACAATTTATGACAAAAAACTTATTAAAATGAGACTTACTGTAGGGCTGACTGGGACCCTCCTTTATGCTTGCTCATCCCGGCGCCCGGCTCTAGCTCTGACCTCCGGCACTGGGAAGCAGTCCCTGACTTGCTGACAACTTCAGACCGCATCCAATATTCATTGAGGGCTTCCCACCTCTCTCTGTTGATGTAGTATGGCTTTTGAGGGCGCCCCTTCTTCATCTCGAAGTGCCAATCATTGAACCTCTTCGACGCCTTCTTGTGTCGCATCTGGTAGACGGCTTAGTCCCAATCAGCAAGGCAACGAAAGTGCTTCTGTAATTTACAAATTGATACATGTTAGATACATTAAAATGTTAAATTATAAATTGTGAACTTCAAAAAAACTTACCTTAAATTCCTCAAAGTACTACGCCTTAATTTCAGTGGGCGTCAGCTTCCAAGTGAACCCAGTCGGGTTATTAATCTTCTTGAAACACTCAACGATTGTGTGAGCCAATCTAGACGACTCAAGCAATCTCATATTATTGAAAATGGTTTAGCCAAGTTATAGTTGATATTTTTAAAAAGATAAAAGCAATTACTACATACCCCTCAACTGAAATTTTGAAATAGCGACGGCTATTAACTGAGCAAGAGCCGGTAGAACCACTAGCAGTCGTGGACCCTATGGTAGGAGGTCGACGTGTCATTCTGCACATTTTCCGTAGCTTGCTCATCTAAGGTTATGTAGTTTTTCCCATGAGAATACCAAATTTTATAGTTTTTAACTAATCTCCTCATATATACGTGCTCTCTTAAAACTTGTGTAGTAAAAAACAGCTTATTCTTACAATTTTTACACGGACATCTAATTTTGTCCTCATCCATGAAAGATGTCTGTCTATTTGCCCAATCAAAGAAATCCTCAATGTCATTCACAAATTGAGGATTCAATGAACCGTCTACTGTCCACCGTATATACACCCACAAACGACTCATTATTTCAAATCCTAATTGAGCATTCAAAACTTGTAAGTCATAAAGTCAATATCTTCATCCGTTTAACGGAGACAATGCATTGTGTCAATGTATAGAAGTTGATATTTTAACTTAAAAATTTAGAGATTAGCGAGTTTGAGAAGAGATTTAGGATATACGTAAGAAATAATGAGATCTTGGGAAGGCTAATTATGGGATTTACTTAATAGAGATCATAAGTCTTTAGCTTCCGTATAAGTGTTAAAGTTACAAGATTCATACATAAAAAAATATAAAGAATATGCATAAAAATATAAGGAATATACATATTTCCTATCTTCCTACTATATCCGTACCCTTGTTGAGTAACATTATATATATACTTAATCGCACAATAGACAAAATATGTATAACTCATTAAGCTTTTTATAATGTTATAAATATTTCTGTTTTACTTTACCTAAATATCATTAGTATAAGATATTAGATAAAAAAAAAGAAACATGTAAAGGAGATAGAAAAAGACAAGTAAGATTAATAGAATTGCCACATGATTAGACCCATGTCTCTAGTTTATTTACAAAGTGGAGTGTTGTTGCTGCTTTATTCACAAAGTGGGTTGTTTTGGGGTCCTTCATATGAATCAGTCTACGTTCATTTTCCTCATATCATTATATATATACACCCACACCTCCAATGAAACCAAACAAGAAAGGTTATTAATTGAAGTATAAATAAAACACACGTAGTTACAGAGAGAGAGAGAGAGATGGAATGGAAGAAAAGCATAAATCCTCAACAGCCAGCACGAATTCTATGAAAATCCATCAACATTGCAGCACGAATTCTACCTCTATCACTACAAGAAATTCACCGTATACCGACGGAATATTCCGTCGGTAAACCGTAATAATCCGTCGGTAAAAATATTACCGACAGAATACCGACGGAAATAAGGCGTAGGGTTAGGCTTTGTCGGTAAATTTTATCGACGGAATTTTCCGTCGGTAAATTTTACCGACAGATTTCCGACGGAACTATTCCGTCGGCGGCATCGTCCCCCGGATATTCTATCGGGGACATATCACCGACGTTTTACCGACGGAATATATTCGTTTGCACCGTTACATCGACGAAAAATTCCGTCGGTAACTTTAGAACTTTACTGACGAAATTCCGTCGGTAATCCGTTGGTATCTTGTTATTTTTTAAATAATTTTTTTTCGTACCCAGTTCTCGACAACCTGTATTTTTTAACCAACCAACACAGCACATACATATAACTATTCAAATCAAGTCAAAAAGCAAACCGAAATGGAAATATAAATATATAAATCATAAAATCCGAATATTCAGTATATATACATGAAACATAAATAAGTCAATCATAAAGAGGTGGGAGGAGGGGACTGAGTGCTGTCGTCCGGAGGCTCTCGTCGGCTAGAGGAACCCATCATCTCCATAAGCTGGGTCATCTGCGCATTCATGAATGCGACCTGCTCCTCGAGGCTCCTCCTAGCTGCCGACTCCTCCTCCAGTCGGCGCATGATCTCGGCATTGCTCTGGGATGGCCCAAGTGAAGAAGTAGAAGAGCGGCTGGCGGCGTTGATGTAGCCGCTCCCTTCCTCGCCGAAACCGCACAGCCGCTGCTTCTTGTCCCGAACCCCTTCCAACCGCAGATAAATCACGTTTTTATCCGCGTTGGGGCCTTCTTAAGCAGCAATCCGCTCCACCTCCGCCTATTACAATATAAAAATAGAAATTAGTCAAACTCAGAATTCTAGAATAATATTCTATATATTGTAATTGTGTGCTTACTTGAAGTCTCGCCGCCTTCATGTTGGAGAAGTCTCCACCTCTGTAATGGAGACTCTGGAAAGTGTCAAAGGAGATGGACTCTAAGGAGCATCCCCTCTGAGAAGCCTATTCATCACATGCATATACAAAATCATGTCAAAAACAAAGACATAAGAAGCTAAAAAACATATAAAATGAGACTTACTGTAGACCGGGAGTACCGTAGGGCCGACCGGGACCCTCCTTTGTGCTTGCTCATCCCGCGCCCGGCTCGGCTCTGATCTGCGGCACTGGGAAGTAGTCTCTGACTTCTGGAGTACCTCTGGCCGTATCCAGTACTCGTTGAGGGCCGCCCACCTCTCTGTGTTGATGTAGTCCGATTTTTGAGGGCGGCCCTTCTTCATTTCGAAGTGCCAATCACTGAACCTCTTGGACGCCCTCTTTTGCCACATGTGGTGAACTGCCTGGTCCCAGTCAGCAGGCCAGCGGAAGTGCTTCTGCAATTTACATGTTTATACATGTTAGATATATACAAGTAAATGCTAAATTATAAGATTGTAAACTTGAAAGAAAAACTAACCTTAAATTCCTCAAAATACTGCTCCTTAATTTCAGGAGGAGTTAGCTTCCAAGTGAACCCAGTCGGGTTATTGATCTTTTTAAAACATTCAACAATTGTCGAGGCCAATCCAGATGGCTCAACAAATCGCCTATTATTGAAAAATGGTTAATCCAAGTTATACTTGATATATTTAAAATTAATAAAAGAAATTATTAAACGATTCCAATAACGAATAGTGGCATCCATCATACTTCCTCTCGTATTTTGTTCACAAAAACTCTCTGCCACCTAAACATTTTAAATTTTGAATCCAACCACTAAACTATTATGTTATCTCATTCCGTCATTCAGTTTCATTTCAAATTTCTTGAACTAAGAAACCGTGCAAATGCAACCGCTGGGATAAAATTGCAGACAAGTAGAAAAAACATCATTGTCAAACTATTAGCTCCTATTCTTAAGAATAAACTATAACTTAGCACAAAAGATTTCCAATTAAAGGGGAACACAAAAAGGGGAAACAAAATAGATCTACATACCTTCTTGTGCAAGAAGAGGGGGAAGAAGAGGGGCAGCCGGCGGCGACGAGACGGCGACGGCGACGGCGACGGCGTGGGGGCGGCGAAGGCGACGGGCGGCGGAGAGGCGGCGGGCGAGGAAGCGTTGCCGAACCAACGAAATGTGCTGGTTCAGCCTACGTTCGCCCGTATATGATTTAGGGTTTATCGACGGATTTACCGACGGATAATTCCGTCGGTAAATTTTAACTTACTACCGACAAATTTTTCCGTCGGTAATAATATTCATAATAATTATATATTTTTTAAATAAAAATACAACTTTGCCGACGGAAAAATCCGTCGGCAAAAATAAAATTAAAAAAAATTAAAAAAAAATAATCAAGACTTACCGACGGATTTTTCCGTCGTTAAGTCACCGACGGATATTTTCCGTCGGCAGTTAAAAAGGTAAAATCGTCTATTCGGAGTCCCTCGGTAAGCCGACCCGTGTTTTATTTCCGTCGGTAATTCCGTTGGTTAAAACGATATTTCTTGTAGTGTATAAATGTAAAAGCAACCCACGAAACCAATTCTAATAATCACAAATCGAAACACTAGTAGAATCCCAATCCTAATTCAAACAAAACCAAGCTATGAGCAAGTCTCACAATAATTTCAACTCAAAGCTAATTGGGATGATGAGTATTGTACCTTATGTTAATTCTCGAATCAACTTGCGCCTGTTCCAGGATTGTTCCTACCTAAACCCCGTCGATCAACCTTTTGAATGAAAAATAATCGGAGAGAAATCATTGAGGAAGAAGAGAAGAGAGAAGAAGAGAAGAAGGAGAAGATGGAATCGACGGATTTACCGTCTGGAGATGTTGGAAAAAGAAGAAGATGGAATTGCCTCTCTCCGCTTCGCATTTTCTGTTTTGTTATGGTTCAAATTGCGTTTCTGTATTTTAGGGCTAAACCGACGGATTGCCGACGGAATTTTCTGTCTGCAAACTTTTAAAAATCACCGACGGATTATTCCGTCGTTAAAATTATCAATTTATTTTAAAAAATAAAATAAATTTTTTTAAAACTTGTTGAAAAAATAAATAAATAAATATTGCAATTTTAGAGACGGAATATTCTGTCGGTAAATTCCACGACGTTTAATTTCCATCGGTATTCCGTCGGCGAGTCTGAAAGAAGGATTCCGTCGGTAATCCGTCGATAATCCGATCCGTGTTTTCTGTCCGTCGGTAGTTCCGTCGTTACTTTCTGAATTTCTTGTAGTGAATATGTATCACTACCTTCTTTTATTATTTCAATAATCCATTGCAAATGGATATCCTTACAACTTAGTAAGTTTCTTCTAGATTTACTAAAGTAAGGGCAAACTCAATAGTTGATTTCGTATCATTTGATACAATGACATATGCTCTTCTGGAGCTTTCAATAATTTCGATGCACTAGATTTTAAAATCTCGCAGTTTAGGATGCATCTACTTGTATCGAGCTTTAGTAAGGACAAGTAATTAATATCTTTACGCAATCATGCTAGGATGCTTTGTTTCATTATATTATTATCTCCTTCATGCCTCTTATTGGCAGATGAACATCGATATCAAGATTTCATTAATGTCAACAAGCCATAAATATTGTTTTTCATTCAGGAATAACACATATCATCGAAAGTACAAGTTGCTTTTTAGGAGCATTTAATATTCTTCTAGAATAGAAATGATGCTACTGCAGGAGCAAAAGTTGATGCATTTCCACAAACACGTGATAGTAATGTTAATATCACAATATGGTCATACTTCAAGAATGTAATTGTGCTACTTCCAGAACAATAATTTAGTTTATTCGAAATAAATGAAATCAATAAATTATAAATTTTGAGATCTACCGGATCTCACAACTATTCTTGAAAAGAAATTAAACAAGAATAGGTATTTGAAATGCAGTTATCAAACATAGAGGACCTCTTGCTACCACTCCATGTAATTAGGTAATAATTTAAATTATAACAAACCTTTAAATGTACATTGACTTTTAGGAACATGTAATATTCTTCAAGAATATTAATTGTGCTACTGCATGAGCAACAATTAAAGTATAGTTGTTGACTTGTTGTGATATATGATTTCCAAATGATAAGTTTTAGTTGTTCCAAGAATATGTAGAGTTAATTGTGATACTTCAAGAGCAACAATTAGAATTATGAACATATAGCATTTGCCAAAATCAGGAGCTTGAATCGTTCTTCAAAACATGTAGTATTCTTCAGGAATACAAATTGTGCTACTTCAGGAGCAACAATTTTAGTCTATATTAAACTACTACAGGCGAAAGACTAATATTTTCAAGAAACTCAATTGCTCTTCAGGAACATATAACATTATTTGGGAATATCAATTGTGCTACTTCGGGAGCAACAATAATAACAATTTCAATAATCAATATTTCCCATCAATAAGATAAAATATGTGAATTGCTCATCAAAAGTATGTAATATTCTTCAGGAATATTAATTGTGTGTTACTTCAGAAGCAACAAATTAAGATTGTATGTATATATAGATATAAATATTATACAGTGTACAGGAAAAAAATACTTAAGTATGTAGTAAATACACAAACAATATTAACAACTCTTCAAGAGTGTGTAATATTCTTCAAGAATATTAATTGTGTTACTTATGGAGCAACAATTAAATCATTTCAGTCAATAAGTTTGAATTGCTTGTCAAGAGAATGTAATATTCTTCAGGAATATGAATTGTGCTACTTTAGGAGCAACAATTGTAATTTAATACTCCCTCCGTCCCATTGGAAGCGTCTTGTTTCCAATGGGCACGGATGTTAAGAAAATGATAATATGTGGTGTATATTGGTTGACTTTTGGATAGTTAAATCTTGTCCACATATTCTTGCCTTTTTTAGAAATAAGACGCTTCCAATGGGACGCCCAAAATGGAAAACAAGACGCTTCCAATAGGACGGAGGGAGTATTAAATAAATAAATAAATAAAAGTATGTAGAAATATTAATTGCAAATGCTCTTCAAGAGCATGTAATATTCTTAAGAAATATTGATTGTGCTACTTCTTGAGCAACAATATAAATTAAAAGTATGTTTTGAATTGCTCTTCAAAAGCATATAATATACTTCAAGTATATTAACGTATTGTACTACTTCAAGAGCAACAATTTAATTTTATTAAGATAAAATAAATAGACGTTGATTGCAAGAATCTCCTCTTAATTATTGGAACAATTCAAACGATACACACACGTATATTTCTTTCATGTAATGATTATGAAAAAAATAAATATACTATAGTTCCCAACTAATTGATTCGGCCAAATCTACATAATATGAATGAATATTCATAATCAACTTTGAACAACGTGCAACAACATAAAACAACATTACATAAGATTTTTTTTCCTAGTCTCTCAATTTCAGTCGGTCTTTTAATTTCATAAACCGACTCCTAAATCATTACCAATAATGCTTTTCCATTAAGCATAACATAAAAATGCAAGAAACTAGCAATTAAGAAATTTTAATTCAGATGTCAAACGGATAGTGTCCACAATTAAGAAATTTTAATTCAGATGTTGAACGAATAGTGTCCACGAACAAAGTATCAGTGATGTTAACATATTTTGCAATAAGAATGTTACCTACGCATCAATACTATGGTTGTGAGAAGAGACCGTGGCTGTAAGAAGAGCTTTCTCGTACTGATAACGTGTTATAAACTAAAATGAATAAGAAAGTAAAAGAGAGAGGAATAGAGATGTGTATTATTATGAGTACCAAAGACCCACATATTGACTCATAGACTTTTAGTGTTTATATGGTCATCACAATATATGGTAAGTATATATATAAAATATATTTACAACAATTCTCAAAATGTTAGGCCAATATAAATAATTCCCAAAAATTTATTATTTGCAAAAGGCAATCCTTTTTACATTGTTTAATGAATATTTTCTAAATTTCTTTCCGTTTTTCAATAATAACAATAATAAGGAGAATATCTTATTTTCTCCATGAGGAGATTTAATTTTTATTGATATTATGTTATATTTAAGAGTTTCTTTTTCATAAGTATTATTTTTATTTTAAAATAAAAATACATCTAACAAAAAACTTACAGAATTTGACCTGAAAAATAGAAATGGAATCAGATTTATGTTCTTATTTATACATATGAATTTCGAATAGGGTTGTCATTTTGATCGGATAGTCGGCCGAACCAAATTAAACCGTATATTTTTGAACCGAACCGAATCGAACCCAAACTTTTTGATTTGGCATTTGATTTTCATTATTTGTAAGTTTGGTTTTCAGTTTGGTTTTTGGTATAAGCATCAGTTAACCGAAACAAACCAAACCGAGAATATTATAATAATTTAATTTTTTAATTCGTATTATATAATAATTATACCTTAAAAAAATATTTAAGAGTAAAACATTACAATCTTTTTTAGACTTATTGGGAGCATACGAAGATGGGCGGAACTTTGTATTATATATTATATATATATTTTTTAAAATTTATTGTTCCAAGTTTAGCTTATAACTTAATTTGTTTTCATTGGCAACATCGGATTTATTTTGAGTTTTTTTATATATATTGAGTTGTACTTCTTGTACCAAAGCGTAAGAATAATTGAACTCATCAACCTCAATTACCGTAGGTCTATAACTCCATAATTTTCGCTTATTGTGAATTGCTTTTCTCATTTTCTTTTTCTTTATTGGTTAAAACCGAAACCAAACCGAACCGAAGTTTTTTGGTATGGTATTTATTTTTGTAAAATAGATCCGAAATTTCGGTTTGGTTTGGTTTGGTTATACCGAATTGACACCCCTAATTTCTAATATCAGAAATTCAATTCAAAATGAACTAATGGGAAGGAATTCTGGGAACGAAAATTTCTAAAAAAATCCATAGAAGTTATAACTTTTTTTACATTACACTATTTTTGGAATTATTTTTTATAATTGTTTTTTGATAGTTAGATTTTGAGAATTATTATTTTGATAGTAATATTTTGAAAATTTCGTCCTTTTTGTTTGTGATTTGCAAAATGATTTTTATAGGTGATTAAAGAAGTGTTCGGAATAGTTTAAATAAGTTGCTTCTCAGCTTTTTCACCATAGAAACACTTTTTTTAATGTTTGGAATGTAGACTTCTGCCTTTTTAGAATTTAAAATAAGTCAGAATAATCATGTCAGAAGCAAAAATAAACTAAAAAGCAGCTTAGGTGAGTGTTTGGAATACTGTTTTTTTTTCTAAAATTAAGCTGCTTTTTTTTCAATATTGCAAACATTAACAATTTTTGCTTAAAAAAAACTTTAAACAATTTTAAGCATAAGTAGCTAAAAAATACTTATAAAAGCTATTTCAAACACTACCTAACTATATTTTAATTGTACAAGCTAGTGATCTACTTGTGTGGTATATTTTTTAAAATTAAACAGTTAAACTGCTAATAACTATAATCATCTTAATAGATGTTTTTAGTACTTAAAAGCACCTCAAGTCCCGTACATAACTCTTTCATGTTACATATATCAAAATTTATTTTCTACTTCTTTAAGTTGCTTTTTAGGCATTTATTAGGTTATGCTAAAAATAAAAATGCTTACAATCAGCATTTGATGACGCACCTCAATAATTATTTTAAAAAGACCCTATTCCTTCCCATTGATCTTGTCTTTTTTTTCAATATAATTATTAAGGAGTTTTTGGTGGGTGTAAAGTTGTAAGTTCTACAATATTAGGATTTATTTTGTTATATTTTTTTCTCACTAACAAATACTGCTACTACTATTAGTCACATTTTTTATCAAGTTTGGATATGGACAAAAATAGTGAAATATTTGGAATATAACGAGATTAATGGAACGGATGAAAGTAAAATATTAATCCCACAATTGAAACGGTAGATCAGATGAAACACTGTATAAAGTTTATAGATTTATTTTAGGCGACAATTAATGCATTAATTTTGCTGAATGTCAAACACATCTTTCTTGTTGTTGTTATGCGTTAGAAAACTACTTTCTTCACCAAAACTTTTGACAAAATTTATTTCCACCGCGTCAGCATTCACTGAAATATGAAGAAAAGGTTGAAGGGATAAATTAAATGGTGAATGCATCTCTCTCTCTCAATCTCTTTCTCTCTCTATATATATATGTGTGTACACGAATGTATTCACATATGTTGATAATGAAAACAACTAAAAGAATTTGTGTCTCTAGTCTTGTAGCTGTATTACTATGCTCTCAGATTTTCTCGTCCTCTGCAATACCTGTAGCAAATCTTATGGGTAAAGACATGGCCATGCAGCAATACTCTCAGGTGTGAAGCTTATTCTTTACTCTTTTCTTTTTTAACTTTTAAAAAGTCTTGGAAACAAAATCTTCCAATTAAGTTAGAATTTCTATTTCTTTTATATTGGTTTTGTAAATTTTGTAGGAAGTTAGAAATCCGGTGGGTGAAGCGGCTTCTAATGAAGAAGTGGTAATTATGGATTATCCTTCTACTGGAGCAAATCCACGTCACGATCCTCCACCTCCTCAACTAAATTAATTAAGAATGTAAACAACTTCATCATCAATAAAATAAATTAAATTCTGACTGCTACTTGCTCTCGTCACAACAAATGAGATTTGGAAACATAACTGGAATTCAGAAGTAGTGAATTTGAGTTATAAAGTAGTGCAAGGTATATATATATATATATATATATATATATATATACACACA